>JBCFYV010011164.1:16098569-16146261 GCA_039000515.1 Timema cristinae | reverse complement strand
CATTTTGAAAGGAGAACCCCAATGTGAAAATACACCAATCCCAGCATTCGAACCCAAGACCCTTAATAACCCCCACACGACCGAATAACTGGGAAAATAGACACAACATCCGACAATGGGACGATGAAATCATGTATTACTGATCTGAAGACTGTATCTGGTCCCTTCTAGTGAATACTCCGGTTACCACACCACGAGACGACGTATGTATTATCTACTATCCGTGTAGTACCAACGCTTTAATCCGTGGGGTGAAATGGGCTCTTAATACTAGTGGAGCTACAGTCTAATCTTCACAGGAAGTGTCTTGTTTGACTACTAAAATGTTACTAAGATTTATATTCATATATTCATACGTCAAGTCGTGTATCTGCAGCTGTCACTTTTAATAGATGTTATCAAGTAATAATATTACAACAATAATAATATATTAACATGTTATCAATGTTGACAACAACATAAACATGTTTGTATTTTCTATACGTACCTTTCTATGAAATTGGGATATCTACCTTATTCATACTTAGCCCCCATATTAAAAAATTTAAACATTGTCTACAGCATAGTTATAACCACATCGGTGGTCGCGCAGTCTAAGGCAGGATTGTCGATGATGGGAGGGCCGGGTTCAAGTCCCACCTGGTAGTAATATTGGCTTTTAGGTGTCAGAGTTGAAACAGAGATCACAAAGTGTTTACAAAGGCCTGTTCATCATCCGTGCGCCCAAACCATTCCTTGTACTATCAGTCTGTGTCACATACACTGCAGGGGCAGGCATGTTGGGAACATTTAGTTTTAAAAATAGATATTTTTTACACTCCTTAATTTCTGCTGAATTCACCCTCATGTTCCTGCACTTTTTATTCAAACACAGCAAGAAGTAATTTATAATGTTCGTGTATCTTCCACAGCTCGAAAGAAAATAATAAAGTTTTAGATGTGTTTGAATAGCGATTGAAAACCTTAATATTTTCAATTCAGCCAACATTTTTACTTTCTCTCGAGGTATTGTAATCATAAAAAAAAAAAAATCTAACTCGATGTTTTGATAAATGGCGACGTTGCATGATCCCCTGAAATCGAAATAGGGGTTTTCACGAAGTCTGTATCTCGACTTGTCTCGGTTTTCCTGAAGTCTGTATCTCGACCTGTCTCGGTTTTCACGAAGTCTGTATCTCGACCTGTCTCGGGTTTTCCCGAAGTCTGTATCTCGACCTGTCTCGGGTTTTCCCGAAGTTTGTATCTCGACCTGTCTCGGTTTTCACGAAGTCTGTATCTCGGCCTGTCTCGGGTTTCCCCAATGTCTGTATCTCGACCTGTCTCGGGTTTTCACGAAGTCTGTATCTCGACCTGTCTCGAGTTTCCCCAATGTCTGTATCTCGACCTGTCTCGGGTTTTCACGAAGTCTGTATCTCGACCTGTCTCGGGTTTTCCCCGAAGTCTGTATCTCGACTTGTCTCGGGTTTCCTCAATGTCTGTATCTCGACCTGTCTCGGTTTTCCCGAAGTCTGTATCTCGACCTGTCTCGGTTTCCCCAATGTCTGTATCTCGACTGTCTCGGGTTTTCATGGTCTCCCTTGGCTGTTTTTTTAAATTAGATATATAGACCCAAAATTAAGAGTAGTTTACTGAAGGGCCAAAAGAGAAAATGTAAATTTTCTCAAAAATCGTTCTAAAAATTTTGATTAAATTCCGTATATAGGCAATGTTTAATATTATAAACAAAATGGTGGTTCTCATTTTCCCATGAAAATTACTTAGAATCACTTTACTTGAGCAGATATTCCAATTTTGATAATATCTCCTCAACTGTTTGAGATAAGAAATAACCTATCATTGTAAAGTTGTAGTACTAACAAAACTAAAGATATTTCATTTGAATTTTGAAATATATTTTTATAAAAACAAATAGTTTCTGAGCCTAAAAGCAAATTTTTATATGTTTCCATGGAGATCTTTGAAATATTGAAATTGATTTTTATGCTCTTTGGTGGACAAAGATGCTCCTCTTTTATCAATGTTTCTGATAAAATGTATATTATTTCTTTTTACAAATCTTGCAAGTTTTTAGTAAATGTCTCTATTTTATTATAAAATATAAAATAAGTCTGTGTTCAGCGCACATTAACATTTATTTAATTATTTGTATTACAAATTAGGCATCAAAGTATGTTAACAATTCGACCTAAAGGAAGCGAACATTTCATTTTGAGTGGAACTTAGAACGATTAGGTAGACAGAGGGGGATTGAGGGGATAGAAGGGATAGAGGAGGCTAGATGGTCGATAGAGGGGGGATAAGGAGGAATAGAAGCTGGATAGTGGGAGAAGAAGGGGATAGAGGGGTTAGAGTGGGATAGAGAGGGCTAACGTAACAAATACGGCTATTTTGGACGGGTGTACATACTGGTTGCGAAAACATGTTAATTTGTTTTCATGAGAGTCCCTGCTTCTTACCACCCAGTCCAGATATCCACGCTCATGGGCTAGGGATAAGAGGGATACAATTTAAATAAGTGTAACCGAATTCGCGTGGAGGGAGGGTAGGAAAACATGTAATAACAAACTCCTCAGAGCTCCCGGCTGGATTAGATTTGAGCCCCTACCAGCAAACCATACAATACGAGACGAACACGTTTGTCCATGTGCCCTTTAATACGGCTCAAGATATGTTAATGAGTTGACCTAGGGGTTTTGGATAAGAATAACATAAGTGAAGGAATGCACCATCATTAGTGTTGTGGGAGTGTGGAGTGTTGGGGAGTGTTGGAATGTTGTGGAGTGTTGGAGTGTTGGGAGTGTTGGAGTGTTGGGGAGTGTTGGGAGTGCTGGGGAGTGTTGGAGTGCTGGGAATTGTTGGAGTGTTGGGGAGTGTTGAGATGTTGGAGTGCTGGGGAGTGTTGGGAGTGCTGGGAATGTTGGAGTGTTGGGGAGTGTTTGAGGAGTGGCTGGAGTGTTGGGAGTGCTGGGGAGTGTTGGAGTGCGGGAATTGTTGGAGTGTTTGGGAGTGTGAGGAGTGTTGGAGTGCTGGGGAGTGTTGGGGAGTGTTGGAGTGCTGGGGAGTGTTGGTGAGCGATAGAGAAGTTGGGAGGAATGAGAAGTTGTCTGATGTGGAGGTTTTTGTCACTGCCGAACTCCCTATGATATCATCTGCCAGTCCCCGCTCAATACACGACACGGAAAGACAAGTCAGACCTCACCTGAGGTCCCCGGATCGATCCCAGCCGACTAGATAATAGAACATGATTGACATATGAATAGGCCGCCTCTCGGTCTGACAGAGGTTGGTCCTTGCAATAACGGACTAACTCTCTTTGACTAGGAGGTCAGGCAGAGTGAGGTGTCATTCCTCGTAGCCTTGACCTATCTTGTACCTAGTGACGTAACATCAGCGATGAGGACCCTGTTGCATTTGTTAGTGGGCCCCTTATAAGTTTTTTAATCGAAAGTGGACTTAATAAAAAACAAATGTGACAACTCGACTTCAAATGTAATTAATTACATATCATTTAGGTAACATCTGTATGTAGATTTTTATGTTCTGCATAAAATCTCTCAAAATAAATTTAAAAAAATACATATTTTAGCTCTGTTCAATGTTCCTGGATGAATTAAAAAAAAAGCTTTTATTTTAATTCTTATTTAAATAAGTTCAATTAAATATATATTTCATCTCATAATCTCTAAAACCTGAGCTTAGTGATTGGCACAATCCACGCACAATCCGTCATCACTTTATAGTTAGGAAAAAACTATCAATTACAAAGATTTTTGTTTTAAAAATCACTCACTGATTAATTAATGTAACAATAAAAGCAGTCAAAAGTCACAAATTAAAAGAAACATTAAAATGACATTGTTGGGGTCTTACTTCTTTAGATATTATTTTATTATTATTATTATTATTATTATGACATGACCCGCTCCCCTAAATTAAATTCCTGGATGCACCCCTGAATATTAATATCTTCAAAATTAATCCTGCTGTAAGTACGAAAAGGTCTTGTTTGTCTATAAAACACGAATAAAGCTATTTAGAGAATTTTTTTTTTTTTAATTTATTTAGCACCACGTCTTACTCCCGTTTGGGTATAAGCTTAAGTACAATAACGCTAATGGGTGAGGGATTGGGAAGGTCTAATTTAGAGAAAGTGAAACTCACATTTACATGAAGGTAAAGGGAAAACCATCTTTGAAAAAAAACCCCCATTCACCCAACCGAGATTCGAACTTTGATCTCCCCGTCCCCGGCAATCTGGCTCAACACGAAATAGTGCGTTAGCTAACTACGCCACCTCTTCTTACAAAACCAATGTTATAAAAATAGGTCTTATCTAATCAAAGCAACAATATTTATGAAAATTTTATAACTAAACAGAATCAAGCCTTCTCTATAAAAAAAAAACCTTTAACATAGGGCCTAGTTGTCTGTGGCCTAGCCCTATATCTTCAATACATCACCGGAAGTTTTCAATAACTCAGGTTTGGAGGCAATAGTAGTAATCAAGTGAAAGACAATTATGTCAAGTGAAGGGTTTTACCTGATCAGAATAAAAAATGGAGTGAGGGAAGGGGGAGTAGCTGGGCTTACAAAAAAAAAATGGAAAGATAGATAATGCAAAAAAGGGGTTGAGGGGAGAGGGAGAGATGGTTCGGATAACAGTATTCTTGAAACCACCCCTAAATTATGGATTTAAAATTACCCGTTCCCAATCTCATTCAAAATATAGAGCTCTCTATCTTGAACTGAATCAAAAAGTCAACCTCTCACACCCCTTAATAATAATAGTAAATATAAGTTTGTGGTTTTGTTTATGTTAATTTGATATTAATAAAAGAGTGAATAATCAATTACAAACCTTTTTAAAAAACATTTACTTTTAGAAATTAACAACTGTTTGTACCAGCTAAGCTAATAAAGGTCACACACACATAAGACGTTTTATCGTCCTAGCTACAACCAGATTTACCATGACTACCACGGTGTTCGAAACTCACCGGGTGTTTCGAGATCATTTTGCCTATATTATTTTCCACTTTATCTACGCGCAAATGTAGATACACTTTCTCCATATTCTAACTCTCATACAATTCCTAAAGTGTGAACACGAAGTTAGTTCATAAGGATATTGAACGTGAAGAATTGAAAAAGCAGTAGACATTTCAATCAAGACCTCTATAAATGTAACCTGTGATGTCGTGACCACATTCAGGGCCGTGGCATTTATTTTGTGTAATCACGTTGCTCGTGAGATTATAGTGTTATGTTTACTTTTTAAATTAATTATTACTATAGGAAGGTACAAAATTCAAATACAGTAAAAACAGTTTGGTTACTAATTATGTTTCTTTTGGTTACCTAACTCAAGCAGTTGCTCGTTGATTAGTTTGCTGTATGAGTCTCGTGTTAGGTGAGAAGCGTTGCAATCAAGCTTTCTAAATACCCACTTGGCTCGCTAATTCACTTTTGAAATATCTTAGTCGCTTTCATATAAATAATATAGGATAATGTAGTTTTTAGGAATTAAATCAAACATGTGGGCTTAATGGCACGCAATTTTGGGTTAATTGATGAGGTCAGGATTCATATTCTGACTGACGGTTCTGGATTGATTTTCCCTATACAATTTTCCACTCTTCCTCCTCGAAACTTCGGATAAACTTAATCTTAATTCAACCTTTTTGATCCCTAACACATTAGAGAAATTAGTAAACATGTTTATAATCCAAACGGGTATTAAGATCGGTGCTAAAATTTGTATATCTCTGATTAGTAAGAATAATTAAAAAACTAAAATTTAAAAAACCAGGATATTAATACTTGTAAGGCCACAAAGAGGTTGCGATGGTCCCAAGACAAAAATTGATGTCAAAACCCGGCAAGAGGTTGGAAACCATTGAACTAAGCTCGCATTTCACCCACAGTTAATGTTCGAATTATACAAGTGAATTGGGCATTTTCCTCTTCATACTCCATCAAAATGTTAGTGATGGATGTTATCATTTATCAATATATTTTATGGCTAGGATAATTTAAAATGTGACTTGATCATAGTTGTAGATGTTAATTATCAACAATTAGCTAAAGTTAAGCTCTAATAATTTAGGTTAAGAATGGAAATACTAGACAATAAGATTAACCTAACTCAGAAAAAAACAGCCAATGATCATTTGATTTCGACGTCTGTGTCTGAAATTTTCGAGCTGTCGTTTTTTATATAATGCGTGAGAGATAAATACATTTTCGAGTATTTCTTTTTCTTTTAACACTTGATAAGACACGCAAATTTTTATTAATTTAGGCTATATTATATTTCATGTGATGAATTGTTACAAAATATCTAAATATCATAACATGTAATAAAACCTTTATAAATTTATGGAGCAAATAATGAATACCGATAGGTCGTTTCGCTCTTAGATTGTAGTAGATGCCTATAGATACTTACGTCTCTTTATATCCCATTGGTATCCCCGTTAACGCTATTTCCCTTTCTAATCAGGGAGCTGCAATTATGTAGCTTAAAAATAAACACAATTATTTATACAAAAAATAAGCACCCATTATTTATTAGACAACCTGAATCTAGTGAACGCAATATATACTAAAGAAAAATTATTCTTAAACCACTTTTTTTCAACCCAATTATGAAAATTAACTTTGTCTTTTAGCTTCAAAAGTCTACATGTTAATATCACGCATAAGTATATTTCCACTAGTGTGGGAAATACAGTAATTTTATGGGTTGTAATAATTGTGGTGAACATCACTTGCAAAATCTTACATGGGATTTGGAACAAATGGAATAACTTTCATGCCTCTTAAAAATGTTTATATGAAAACATTAAAAAGTTGTCTTGTAAGAAACTTTTTTTTTAATTTTAAAATGAGTATACATATTATGTTTTATGATATTCAAATAATAATTCAATAGAGTGGATTGTGTTGCAATTCCCGAGAAATATTAAATTTTTCAAAGTGTATTTTATGTGCATAGATACACTACCGTAAAATTTATTTACCCTCCGACTGAAGAAACTTGCTACCCTCACTAGGGAGTCGACCGGAAATAAGGATTATTAAACTCGCTATACTGTCACCGTTAGTAATCAGGTTGGGGCTCATTCTTTAACAAATCACCTAGCATAAATTCAACACTACCACATTGGTAGAGGATGTGCCAACCAAGCTAGGCGTCCTGAGTTCCATTCCAGATGTGGTCATAGCTGTATTATTGATAAAATGTCGAATGGGGATTGAATATTGTTCTAAATCGTGCGCTGATAAGAGTATGACTGAAAAATGAACTGTATGGGAAAAAAGATTTTGTATTAAAATAAAACGTTAAACATACCAACGAATATTGTGTATTATATCTTAAGATAAAAAAATGTAGCAACTATATTTACTTGAGTATTTCTGGAAGAATCGAGTACAAGCCGATTACGTACACAAAAGGTGTAGTCGACTACTTATACTCGATTCTTCTCATCACTAGAGCTCACTGAGTATAGGACATGAGTAAAGCAGTGCTGCCAATTCACATTAATAAAATTCTTGCCAGAATTCATAAACAGTGTCTCGTTTCTCACTAGATTGAATAAATAAAATCTAGATTTTCAATAATCATTTTTAACATAGTGGTTAAAGTCTGTTGCCAAATAAAATAATTGATTTTTCTCTTTAAAATTATAGTAGTCAATACATACTTTAAAATGTATTGACCTGAAAAAAAGAATCTTAAAAGTTAAATAAGGTTGCAAATTAACTTTATAGTATGCATGCAATCTTTAAAGAGAATGAGGGGTGACCGGTGGTCTAGGAGTAAGGTGTCAGACTTCTGTGCTGGCGGCCGGAGTTCAATCCTCGGGCCCGGCACAAATTTATCTGATTTCCAAACCCTTCCTTCACCTCTGACAAGACATCTTTGAATGTGGGGAATGCCAGGGCCTCCACCGTGGTTCGGATTCCACGTTAAACTGTAGGTCCTTCATTTCATCTCACAATCACCCTACCATTACACAGTAGCGTAAGTGCGTACAACCCGAACGGGGAGTAAGACGCGGTGCTAAATAATAATAATAATTTAAAAGAATGAATACTTCATGTTTAAGAAAATATTTTTACAGCCCACTTGAAAAGAGAATTAGAGCACTAATGACAAGACTGCACTCTAGTATACAAGCAGTAAGTTAAGAAGATTCCATCCTGCTGCCCTCTACCAGAAGTGTGACAAAGCTTTTACGTTAAACGTTCCTTCTGTTAAACCTCAGGTCGGCCATTTGTGGATACAATTCAGGATATTCACAAAAGCAGTTTATTACAAAACTATCGGAATAGATACAATTCCAGTTTTTGTGGATATAATTCCAGTGGATACAATTCAGGATTTTCACAAAAGCAGTTTATTAGAAAACTATCGGAATAGATACCATTCCGAGTGGATACAAATCCAATTTTCGTGTATATAATTATTGTGGATACAATTCAGGATTTTCACAAAAGCAGTTTATTAGAAAACTATTGGAATGGATACCATTCCGAATGGATACCATTCAGTCCCCTCGCATTAGAGTGGCGTTTCTATACTTATGAGTTAATGGCTAAGCAGAGAAGAAGGAGGGGGAATTGAACTTTAGCCATGAGTGCGAATCGCGAGGAGAAGGAGGTAATTTCAATGCTTGAATTATTGGAGAGTGAACCATTCAAGGTGGAAGGAGGGAAACAGAGAATTCAAATATCGCCCTTATCGATATTTAGCAGAGAATCAAACCATGCGATGATTTTAAACTCGTCTAGTTTAGTTTTGGCGAGAGGGGATGTCGGGTTTTAATCCCGGCTCGGTAAGTTGAGGGTAGTATACCTTAAAATTTTCTCGATTTTATTTTATCACCGCATATCACTATCCGCACCCAGAGATAGTCACTACTGTCACTCATCAGATCTCTTATTGTTCTACAGTCCTTTGTCTTGTGCTCTTCTCAAATATTTACAGTCCATTGTTTCCTACTCTAATCGCCACTCAGCTGTTGTTAAGCAGGGATAATCTGCGGCTTTTGTCTGTAATCATCTCCAGTAGAACTAGTTCTCTCGATAGAATGTGCCTGACGTGGGCACGGAGTTCTTCTTTAACCTGACAGATGGCTGCACCTGTCCCAGTGCAACAAATATAACCTGGATTGGGATGGAACCAGGGTCTAGTAGTCAGTGTCTACTCCCTTATCTATGGTCAGTGTCCATAGGCCTGGATATAATCAGGTATCAGCAGTTTTTCAGGGGCGTTGCATGAAATATATTTTGGGGATGGAGAGGTGAACCAGTGTTTTTCCTAATTCTAAGTATTTCGAAATTAGAAAAATTCCGAAGTGGCAAAGGAGTACAAGGGCAATGTTTTGTGAACGGGGGAGGGGGGGGGGGCAAGAGTCTCCCTGATTTATTTTTTTAATTTGAGTATGATAATAAAGCCTTAAACCAAGCTTTTAAGGCAACTGTATTTTTAAATGTATGTATTTGTTCATACTGGATTTTTAAAGATACAGGGTTTTTCAGTGCAACTTGAATTATTATTTATTTCAGTTTACCTGCATCTGAGTTAAATATCCACTTGAGCTTAAATATATTTATTTATATTTGCAGATATAGTTCAAATCGTGTATTTTAGATTAAAAAAATTAACTGACCTTACTACGGGGGTTTCCAACATTTTGTAGTTTATGACAACTTTTCTTTCTGCGGCCAAATACGACCCTTTGATAATTTAAAAGCATTCAAAACCTAGTTTTTAAGTTTGTTCACTGTGTATTACTAGTTTCTACCAGCCCGGACTATCTACAGTTAGCTACACCAGTGGGATAGGTAAAATTTTAAGGAAAAATACCTTTATTTTGCATGGAGGAATATTAGGATCAACTACCCTTGGCCAGAATTAAAATCCTTACTTCATCTCCACCAACAAACCAAACCAAAAGAGCGTGACATTAAACGGCATGTCCACTAATGCTTGTTTTAATTATTATATTTGCTTATAATAATGCTAATATGCGACTAATATGTAGTAAAAGATAATCAACAAGCCCAGGGTTGGGGTATGATTTTATGTCATGCTAGAAACGTTACAAGGCTGCCATAGTAAACAAGTCATCAAGAAGATATCAGAATGGAATATCCAGAAGGAACCTAAGCAGCAACTAGGTTGTTTTTAGCACTTTAACAACTTACGTTGCTATTATAATTTTGCATCTTCCTAGAATCATTAAAATCCTTGAAAAAGTAAATATAAAGCTAAAACCTCTATATTGTGACCACACCCAAAACACGCTGCGACCCCCAGGTTGTAAACCGCTGCTTTATTATAACACACTTGGAAGCAAATATTTAACTATTGAGCTCCCGGAGATGTAGAACTCACTCGTCACTTTAACAAAGAATTAGCAATTTGGCCATGTTTATTCAAAAACCTTTTCAACTGTAAAAATAAAGCAATAAAAATGGAATTTATCGATATTTCTACACTCTCCCTCCACGCAAATGAGGGTTCACTTCCCCTCATTGAACCTTCCAAATTCCTAATCCATTAGCGTAATTAGTACTTAAAAGCATATAACCTGAATGGGTAGTAAGACGCGGTGCTAAATAATAAATAATAAATATTTCTACAGTATTTTGATACCTGTCTATCAATGTCCGGCTTCATAACCTCATGGAAGATGCCCTAAAATGTTAATACTGGTACTTCAATAAACTATTCAAAACATTTTGTAATTTAGCGAGTGGGGGTGAAGGGGCTTCCCCTGACATTTTATTAAATAACTTATGGAAAATTTTAAATCAGCAATCTTAACAACATGGGTATACGAAATGTCATGCAAATCAAACAATAAATAACGAATTAAAAAATGTATCCCAAATTTGAAAATCTTAAAAGGTGAATTTTTTTAATGTGGTTTACTTAATCAAATGAAAAATTTATAAGAGTTGTAACAATGTAACATAGCCCTATTACTCCTCTTCCTTCATTGTTGCTTTGACCTATTCAAATTTCTTTCATGAAGGCCTATTTTAATAAACGATGAAATAAGATACATCAGTTCAATTCAAACTAGTATGGATACTTGCTAGAAAAATGTGTGTGTATTTCAGAAGTCAAACATTAACACTAACTTCAATGTCCTCATTTCATTAGTCAGAGCTTTCGATAAGAAAACAATAAAATGTTGCATAACATTCACTGCATTTATGCCTTCAAAATTTAATAAAGCCCAAATTAAAGCATTGGCTGTACAACATTTGATAATTTGAACCATAAAACTGTGACAGTCTAGCAGGCACGAAAGTCTCAACTTAAAACACTAAACCATAAACCAAACATTGGCTAACAATGCTGCCACTTCAAGCATTGCTGGCTGAGGGAAATTTTGCTACTGGGCAGCTCATATTCCCTTACTATTCATTTCCATACCTCATTAGGCATACATTCACCAGCCGTTTTCTCTGCCTACTGACAACGGCGCTACTAGACTATCTAAGCTTTCTACAATCTACTACAAAAAGAATCTCCTATCAATGTTTTATGATTTTTGAAGTTGGGATTTTTTTTGTAGAGTAGGGGTCAACAGTTGGAAAATTTTAAATTTATCTGTACAAGTCTGTGGTTAAGGACTTTCATGATAGAAAGTAATGGGGTACAGAATAGGCCTATAATTTCCCAACTCCAGATCTCAAATCTCACAAAACTCCCAACTTTTAAGCTTTTAAACCATCACGTGGGTGGGAAAATCCCCCAATCCCCTCTTCCTGCAGCGACCCCCCTGGCAGTGTTTCAGTCCTTTTATAACCAGGGACTAGCATTATTATAGCATTGTATATAACCAGGGACTAGCAGTGTTCAAGCATTGTATATAACCAGGGACTAGCAGTGTTCTAGCATTGTATATAACCAGGGACTAGCAGTG
The DNA here is from genome assembly GCA_039000515.1 of Timema cristinae. Taxonomy (NCBI): domain Eukaryota; kingdom Metazoa; phylum Arthropoda; class Insecta; order Phasmatodea; family Timematidae; genus Timema; species Timema cristinae. Next base: position 16,134,310 of record JBCFYV010011164.1, on the reverse strand, counting down.
TTCTAGCAATGTATATAACCAAGGACTAGCAGTGTTCTAGCATTGTATATAACCAGGGACTAGCAGTGTTCTAGCAATGTATATAACCAGGGACTAGCAGTGTTCTAGCATTGTATATAACCAGGGACTAGCAGTGTTCTAGCAATGTATATAACCAGGACTAGCAGTGTTCTAGCAATGTATATAACCAGGGACTAGCAGTGTTCCAGAATCGTATATAACCAAGGACTAGCAGTGTTCTAGCAATGTATATAACCAAGGACTAGCAGTGTTCTAGCATTTTATATAACCAGGGACTAGCAGTGTTCTAGCAATGTATATAACCAGGGACTAGCAGTGTTCTAGCAATGTATATAACCAAGGACTAGCAGTGTTCTAGCATTGTATATAACCAGGGACTAGCAGTGTTCTAGTAATGTATATAACCAGGGACTAGCAGTGTTCCAGCATTGTATATAACCAAGGACTAGCAGTGTTCTAGCAATGTATATAACCAGGGACTAGCAGTGTTCTAGCAATGTATATAACCAAGAACTAGCAGTGTTCTAGCATTTTATATAACCAGGGACTAGCAGTGTTCTAGCAATGTATATAACCAGGGACTAGCAGTGTTCCAGAATCGTATATAACCAAGGACTAGCAGTGTTCTAGCATTTTATATAACCAGGGACTAGCAGTGTTCTAGCAATGTATATAACCAAGGACTAGCAGTGTTCAAGCAATGTATATAACCAGGGACTAGCAGTGTTCTAGCAATGTATATAACCAAGGACTAGCAGTGTTCAAGCAATGTATATAACCAAGGACTAGCAGTGTTCAAGCAATGTATATAACCAGGACTAGCAGTGTTCTAGCAATGTATATAACCAGGACTAGCAGTGTTCAAGCAATGTATATAACCAGGGACTAGCAGTGTTCTAGCAATGTATATAACCAAGGACTAGCAGTGTTCAAGCAATGTATATAACCAGGGACTAGCAGTGTTCTAGCAATGTATATAACCAAGGACTAGCAGTGTTCTAGCATTTTATATAACCAGGACTAGCAGTGTTCAAGCAATGTATATAACCAGGGACTAGCAGTGTTCTAGCAATGTATATAACCAGGGACTAGCAGTGTTCAAGCAATGTATATAACCAGGGACTAGCAGTGTTCTAGCAATGTATATAACCAAGGACTAGCAGTGTTCTAGCATTTTATATAACCAGGGACTAGCAGTGTTCAAGCAATGTATATAACCAGGGACTAGCAGTGTTCTAGCAATGTATATAACCAGGGACTAGCAGTGTTCAAGCAATGTATATAACCAGGGACTAGCAGTGTTCTAGCAATGTATATAACCAGGGACTAGCAGTTTTCAAGCAATGTATATAACCAGGGACTAGCAGTGTTCTAGCATTGTATATAACCAGGGACTAGCAGTGTTCTAGCAATGTATATAACCAGGGACTAGCAGTGTTCTAGCATTGTATATAACCAGGGACTAGCAGTGCCCCGACCTAAAAGCTAAGCTACAAGACTAGTGAATAATTGAGTATGGCCGAGATAATGAGCGAAGGTTCCTGAAAGAAGAGAGGATATAATGCTACTCAGTGAAGTCAGCACCAGAGTGGTCAATATACAGCTGGATGATATTATGAGGGTGTTGTTATCTTGTCCGAGTAGAATAGTTGGTACGTAGACATGTCTGATTAGGAGAGTTGGTACGTAGACATGTCTGATTAGGAGAGTTGGTACGTAGACATGTCTGATTAGGAGAGTTGGTACGTAGACAAGTCTGAGTAGGAGAGTTGGTATGTAGACATGTCTGAGTAGGAGAGTTGGTACGTAGACATGTCTGATTAGGAGAGTTGGTACGTAGACAAGTCTGAGTAGGAGAGTTGGTACGTAGACATGTCTGATTAGGAGAGTTGGTACGTAGACATCAAGTCTGAGTAGGAGAGTTGGTATGTAGACATGTCTGAGTAGGAGAGTTGGTACGTAGACATGTCTGAGTAAGAGAATTGGTACGTAGACAAGTCTGAGTAAGAGAGTTGGTACGTAGAAATCTCCTAGTACGATAGTTGGTACGTAGATATGTCTGCGTAACAGAGTCGGTACGTATACATGTCAATAGATTTACCTGAGCAGGAAATAAATGGGGTGAGGGAAGGGGGAGTAGCTGGGCTTATAAAAAAAAGATGGAAAGAATGATAATGCCAAAAAGGAGTTGGGAAGAAGAGGGAGAGGTGGTCCGGATAAACGACCCATCTGGCAGAAAACGGCTGAATTTTTTGAACAGTTTAGACACGATTTAATTTGAAAATACCAAATTTTGTTTAAATCCTTATATTATAAATATTAATTGTGTATGATAGAACAATATGATAATTTCATGATAATTTTGTATTTAATGTTTGATTTAATTTTAAATTAGTCAAAATTACGTCTTATTGTAACAAAGTAAATATTAATTTGTAACGTTCTTGTTAATTTAGTTAATATTAAATTTACAAGTTAAATAGAATACAAAAAACCGCATGTTGTTATTATGTATAGTTTTTGAGAAAAAAAGCTATACAACTTAATCTTTCTTATATAGTAGGTGTCCATTCGAATCTTAACATCCACCACAGAAGAAGAAAAAATATATATATTCTCAAAACCATCCCGAAATTAGGGATTTAAAACTACCTATTCTCAATCTCATTCAAAATAGTAGAGCTCTCTATCTTGAACTTAATCAAAAATGTGGACCTCTCACACCCCTTAATAATAATAGTAAATATAAGTTTGTGGTTTTGTTTATGCTATTGATATAAGAATGTGAATAATCAATTATAAATTTTTTTTAAACATTTTCTTTTAGAAATTAACAACTGTTTGTACCAGCTAAGCTAATATGGTCATACACACACACACACACACACACACACACACACACACACACACATACACATATTTATGGATTTTTATCGTCCTAGCTATAACCTGATTTACCATGACTAATATCGGGTTCGAAACTCGCCGGATGTTATAGATCATTTTGCCTAAATGATTGTCCACTTTATCTGCAAGCAAATGTAGATACACTTTATCTAAATTATACCTTTTTCATACAATTATTAAAGTGTGGACACGAAGTTAGTTCATAAGGATATTGAGACGTGAATAATTGAAAAAGAAGTAGACATTTCAGTCAAGACCTCTCTATAACTATGTTAAGAAAACTTTTGATTTAATTTGTGTTAATAATTTTTACTGTCTCGCACCCCTCAGGTAGAGAAATTATCGTTATCATAATTAAAAAAACTTGAAATTTTGATAAATATCAACATCTCATGCCCCCTGAAACAGAAAAAGTTATTTTTGCGATGCCGCCTGCTTGTGTGTTTGTGTCTCTGCATAGGGCCTAAACCTTATCATCGATCAGGCTGAAATTTGATATTTAAGGTTTTTATAGGGTTCCCCAGGGAGGCTTTTGGAATTAGATATCCAAACCTAAAATTAAGGGTAGTTTACTAAACGACGTAGCCTACTTGGTGAATTCGAAGCGATTTTATGAAGCGGGTTGCATCTTGACTCGGCGCACTCAAGCATGAAATAAATATGTGGCCTCGTCTGACCGTTCTTACCCCCTCCATGACTACCCTTCCCCTCTTTTGACACCTGTATCAGATGGGTACAAACTCCACTCGCCATTCGATAAGACCAACCGGTCAGCTTTTCAGTGTAGAGATTCAAATACAACCATTTCTCGTGCTGATAGATAAGTGAACTAAGCCACTATACCAATGGTCTACAACCTGGGAGTCATGACCCCATTAGGGGTCGTGGCATTTATCGGGTGGAATCACATTGCTTGTTGAGATTATAGTGTTATGTTTACTATTAAAATTGATTATTATTATTATTATTATTATTATTATTATTATTATTATTATTATTATTATTATTATTATAGGAAGGTGTAGAATTCAAATACAGTAAAAACAGTTTGGTTACTAATTAGGTTTATTTTGGTTACCTAACTCAGGCAGTTGCTTTCTGACTTAATTTGCTGTTGGAGTCTCGTGTTTAGCCGAGAGATGCTGTTATCATAGCTTTCAAAATACCCACTGGGCTTGTTAATTTCTCTTTTGAAACATCTGTATCGCTTTCATATAAATAATATAGGATAATGTAGTTTATAGGAATTAAATCAAACAGGTGGGCTTAACGGCACGCTAGTTTTGTTTAACTAATGAGGTCAGGATTCATATTCTGACTGACAGTTCTGGATTGGATTTTACCTAAATAATTTTCCACTCTTCCTCCTCGCAACTTCGGTACACTTAATCTTAATTCAACCTTTTTTATCCATAACACATTAGCGAAATTGGTACACATGTTATAACCCGAACATGTAGTAAGATGTGGTGCTAAAATTAGAATAGCCCTGATTAGTAAGAATACTAGAAAAGTAGAATTTTAAAAAACAGGATATTAATACTTGTAGGCCATCAAGGAGTCGCGATGGTTTTGAAGACAAAAATTAATGTCAAACCCGGCAAAAGGTTAGAAATCACTTAACTAAACTCGCATTTCACCCACAGGTTACTGTTCGAATTATACAAGTAGATTGGACATATTTCTCTTCATACTCATCAAAATGTTAGTGATAGATGTTATCATTTATCATTTTATTTTATGGCTAGGAGATATTAAAATTTGGCTTGATCATCGTTGTAGATGTTAATTCTCGATAATTAGCCATGGTCAAACTATTATTTAAGCTAAGAATGAAAAATACTAGGTTCAATAAGCCTAGCCTAACACAGATCAAAGCAGCCAGTGATCAATTTGATTTCGATGTCTGTGTCTGGATATTTCTAGCTGTCATCTGTTTTACAATGCCAGAGAAAGAGAAAACCCTTCGGGTATTTCTTTTTCTCTTAATACTTGATAAGTATATTGTCATATACTTTACTCTTTTATGCGAATTTTTAATAAATGTCAGGCTATATTATATTTCATGTGATGAATGGTTACTAAACTATATAAATATCATAAATATGTACAATATCTTTATACATTTATGGACCAAATAATAAATACATATAGGTAATTTCGCTCTTAAATTGCAGTAGATTCCCTTTAGACACTTACGTCTCTTTCTATCTCATCGGTTTCCCCGTTAACGCTATCCTTTTTTCTAACCAGCGGAGTTGCAATTATGTAGTTAAAAAATTAACACAATTATTTATACGAACTAAGCACCCATTATTTATTATACAACATTCACTGATGCATCTAGTGAAAGCAATATATATTTAAAAAATAAATTCTTAAATAACTTTTTTTCACACAAATTATGAAAATTAACATTATAGGAAAACATGAAAAAGTTGTCTTGTGAGAAACTTTTTTATTTTAATTTTAAATGAGTATACCTATATTATGTTTTTGATATTAAAATAATAGTTCAAGTTTATTTGTGAAGCATATTAATTTATGTATGGTAGCGTTTTTAAGTTGCACAATGCTTATCTTGATTGCCACCATACCCGGTCTTGAAGAGCGTGTCACTCTTAGACAGTAGTGACGTTGAACACTGAAGAGTTATGTCAGCTCTTATCATTCACATAAAAATTAATAATATACTTCTTCATTCATATAGTTCAATAGAATGGATTGTGTTGCAATTTCCGAGACAATATTAAATTTTCAAAGTATATTTTATGTGCAGCCACAATAAATACACTCCCATACCATTTACTTTCTGAAGAAACCTGTTATCCTCACTAGGGGTTGATCGGTCTAAGGATTATTACACTCATTACACTGTCACAGTTAGTAATCAGGTCGGGCCTCAAATCTTTAACAAATTACTTAGTATAAATTCAACACTACCAGAGTTGGTAGTGCGTGTGCTAACCAGGCTAGGTAAGTAGTAAAAGCGTAGGTATGATCGATTTTCCTGCAATGGAGAGAGCAAGTATTGTAATTTTGGAGTGACGTATTTGTCGTCACCTCATGTGTATGGTGACGTTCCGCATTTTGACGTCACAGATTTGAATGAATTATTAAATGCGAGGCACGTAATTAATTGTGTGTACGTGACATCATAAGATAATAAGGTCGTATGATAGTATGACGTCACATTATATATTGGATTTGAATAATATTAAGTGACTGACAGATAATTAATTGTGCAGGAGTGTTTTATAGTGTCGTCATAAGATAATTGTGATTTAAGTGCTTAGGTACATTATGTCAGTAGGACGTAATGACGTCATTTTTAATTATACACTAAAAAGTTATATGCTCTTACTACGAATATATAATTTAAATGAGAGGGAAATATTACTAGAAATGAAAAAATAAGTACAAGTTTTTCCACATCTAATTATTATAAAAAAAATATACATATTTCACAATTTATTATTGTTATCCATAAAAATCAAAGATCGTCATACAGTGACAGATAGTCAAAATATGGGACAGGATCGGATGGATCTACAAACGATTTGGAGGCGAGGGTATTGTCTATGAACATCGATACATTAGGGTGATTTAGATATTTTACATGGCGTGTGATATATTTTTCAAGATTGTACAGAGTTTTTAATTCGTCCGTAGACAGGTAGATCTGAATTTTTTTTTATCACTCAGACACAATTTCCACACGCCGAAAAGTTTTTTCACCACAATGTTAAAGTCGTCCATGCTGGACTCGAAGTTTACACACGTCTGCACACAGTCGGACCAAAACGGCATTTCTTTGACGAGAAAGTTCCATTGCGGGACGCTGAGTATTAGACGATTAGAATTTGATGAAAACATCACAAAAGCGTAAAAGTTTCGGTTAGGAAAGAGGCCCACCGCCACGTGTTTGTTCTGTTTGTCGTTTAGGTAGAAAGTCTTGGTTAGCAACGACGGTGATTCATCCTGCACCATATTACAGCTGCACGTCACCTTCTTCATCGCTGTCTGCGTCTAGACTGATGACCTGTAATCAACAGTCGTCACAATTAAAGCTAGTATCGTGGTCGTCGTCGTCGTCGGTGATTGGACAAAATTTATCCAATTTCTCGGCGCTGTGAAATCTGTCGAATCGTGCCAAAGCGTTTGCACTTTTTAACGCGCACGGGGTGATGTCGTGACAAGCGGCGGTACACACCCAACAATTAGAGTTGATCAAATCAACAAAGGTACATTTATAGTCCTCGCATAGTGGGATGAATGTCCGGCCTGTGAGACGGGACAAGAAATTTCCTTTTCGTTTATTATATGCGTAAGGCACGACGGCTTTATCTAAAATTTGTTTTAGAATTGGAACCAATTTGGAGTAGCACAAGCCGGTGGTTTTATTGAATTGATAGCACGAGGATTGTTTCTCGTCGATGAAAACTATGACTAGCTCGGTGACCACCCACTCCTTTTTCGAGTTTACGATAAATGAAAAATCAAAGATGGCCGACATGATGTTCATCTGTCAGATAATTGAATACAAATGATTAAATAAAATTCTAGTATACCTTTTATATCTAATGCTGGAACACACGTCTGGGCACAGCTGCTAGTACACCTTGGACAGTGGCCAAAGCGACGCTTGAACAGTGTGACGGCCAGTCGTTTCGTTCTTGCACAAGTCGGCGGTTGAGAACAGGTCTGTGAATCTCCTCAGGCTCCAGCCGGCGTCCTTGGCAACGGCAAACAGACAGCAATAGTGCCCGCACACACCGGAGGCTATGGCTTGGAGTCGTTTGCGGTTGTACGTCCATCGTGTCGAGTGTTTATTTAAGAATCTAGTCATCGCTAAGCTCGGTCGTCTGGCATATGTATCAAAATACTCCCCAAATTTGGAAAAATATAGAACCACCCAATGAGAACCGGGTTTAGTGTGAGGATCTAGATTGACCACAAATAAGGCGGGACGAGTGAAATTTTGAGGTAATTTGTCCGAAGGAAATGTCCCTTTATAGATTGAAATTTTGCCCCGCAGCAGCAGTGTGTCTATTTGATGAGAATTCATGGTGTTAATAATTAATTTTCACCTCCCTATTAAAATCTATCGACACCGTCCCCTCGTACTCAGAGTAAAACAAACAGGTTATGGCGGTGTCAAGGTCTGTCTTGAACTGTAGCTCAAATCTCACATTCCCTCTGTCTGAAGGCTGGTGTGCGAGTCCTGTCCTGCACTGTCGGGAGTCAAGTCGAAGGCCAACATAAAATAACCTTTATTGAACATGTCTCGCGTGATTAAATGTCCGTTGTTTTGATGGTGTATGCCCAATCCCGAAAACAATGTGTCATAGGCGAGGGTGGACGTGTCGACGTTGTAAAAATTTATCAAAATGGGCAAATGTTTTTGGATTCCATTTACATACAGGACGAAACGATCAAGGTTTCTATGAATGAGTTGAAACGGATTCGTGTTCAAACTGCCCACAAACGCATCGTTTGACACTATTGTGAATAAAACAATTTTAGGGATAACCCCTTGAATAACATTGTTTAGGCTCACAGACTTGGATCCTTTGGGTACGGTCACAGACTTGACGTCCACCCGATTGAGGTGGTATTTGGCCGGCTTTCGTAACAGTGTCTTTTCTATAGCGAGTGAAATAGTCGGCGACACTTCCACGTGTTTCACAAAGAGGGTGGCGTATAAAATTTTCAACCGCACGTCGGTATTTAAATTGTCCGCTTCTGTGAGCAGATAAAACTCTCTTTTGTTGCGAATTAATTTAACGAGCAACGAAATATTTTTCAATAGCAAATTTGAAATATTAAATATGTCGGCGTGTAAACGCCCCACCAAGTCGACCGGATGTTTTAACAAGTCTAATCTCGTGGCGAAGCCTTTGTTCTCTATGGATGCAGCGAGTTCACCGTTAGCGGCAGGGGTATCCAAAAACCACATACCATTCACTAGGTGGATGTCGGAGGCGTCTCTACCGTAATTAGTTAAAGTCTCTAAATAAGCCCTGTAGGCATAGTTGTCTGTCGAGGTTGTAATAGGTGTTTCGTTGAGAGATATATTGATTTGACTGAATAAAGAATTTAACAAGTTGTTGACGCATCCGATTTTATTGTCGGCTGCGACCGGTGTTCCGTCCCCTTTCACCAGTTGAATACGAAGATATAATTTAATCGAAGAGAGGTCCCGAAAGTACTCGCCGTCTCCGGGGCAAAAAAACTCTAACTGAGCGTCATTGTCCACGGAAGTGATGGGTTTGTATTCGACCACTTTATTATTTTTAATTACCGTTTGAATGCATTTTTCGTCGAAAAGATCGAGTTCTGTTTTTGAACACTCAATAATTAATCGAAAATATCTTTTTTAGCTCTCTTGTTCCCTCTTGCTCTGGCGCCCACCTTCGAATTAAGTCGTTTACGCTTTTTTACCATTTTTAAGCCACGTCCCTCGACAGCCTGTGTGACGCGCTTTTTAACTATATCACCGACTTTTTGACCGGGTTCGCGTGTCGCTATGTCGGCCAGAATGTGCGAACCTGTTTGTAACGCTTGTTTTCCCACCGCTTTCGCCCCCCTCATAAACAACGGTTTGACAAATCGAAATAATCCGCCCAAAAACGATCCGAGGCCACGGCCCCGTTGTATTTTATAACTGGCGTGATAGACGGGACCGATGTTTTCTCTCTCTCCCTCCATTATTAAGACTAAGTCAAATTACTACCCTCCGTATCTATTTATCTAGTTTTTTCTCTCCAAAATGTAAAACCGCTATGGTGGGCACGGGACCCGATTGAAAATTCACTCGTTCGCCAAACTTTGTGTATAAGCCTATACTTATAGAGTCAAAATTACATTTCTCGACGGAGAAATAGAATATAGGAAAGAACACGTGATGTGCGGTGGCGGAGGGGAACTATGATTCTAATCCATGTTACATACGAATCGCCTAGCAACTGTGGTCCTATAATGTCAGTGTACACAAAGACAGCCCACGATGGGTATTTTAATTGGTTGTTTCGCTCTCTCCCTGTCTGTTAAATAACGCTTTTGATGTTTTCTAAAACTAGCCAATCTTTGATAATCGTCAATTTTTTTTCTAGATTTCAGAATATTTTTCATCTGTACAAAGTCGGTGGTGGCGTTGTCATCGTGTTTATCGCGAAAAAGCTCGGGAGGTACGAGAAGCATCTGCTTAAGTTGTGACATATTATTATTTAACCAATGCCCCGACAAGGGCGGAAAGAATAGCCGGTAGAATGATGCTCAGGAAGCCGCCCGATTGAACGACTATATTTCTTTTTCTCTACAGCGAAACACCGCTGCTAGCCAATTTCCGCATACAGTTTTTATACTTTATTAATTTTCGCTTATCTCTTTTACTAATTTTAATATTATTGTTTAATGTGTTTAACGAACATTCGCTGAGGGTTGTTATAACATCCGGGACGACGACTTTAAGAATAGCTTTGCGCAATTTAGGTCTGGCCGTTTTCAACACCGACAGTACGTGTCTATTTTTCTTGACTAGTTTCATCTAGTAGTCTAGCGGGGACAAACACTTTGCAAATAGTGTCAAATATGTCCGTTTTGAAGCGCAGGCGTTCGTCCGCGTTCTGACTCAGATCAAAGAGTAAATACCCGTGAGGTGATTCGGTTACTTTCCTATAGATTCTTTGTATTTCGGATGGATTATCCGGGTAAACTTGTCTAGCTAGATAGTTTATCTGTGTTTGATCACGCGGGTTTTTAAACACAACAATGTATTTAGCGTTAAGCGAGATGTCACGAGACTTATTTCCCTGATGGAAAAGATTTTGTGTGATCATAATAACCGATAGGTTTCTATGATGACTCCCCTTGGTAAAAAGTTCACTAACTTTGTTAGAATAAACCTCATTCATTAAATCGTCCCTAACGATGAGTTGAGCCCCGCCGGTCTTAAAATCAAAATTGTCCGGTTCACCTTCGTGTAGTGTGGCGTGGTGTTGACTTGAGTGAATAGAATTTCTCTCGCTGAAACACCATAAATTCTATCAAATTTATCCACACTGCCTACCTGTTTTAAATTTAACAAAAAATTCTTTACAAAAGTAGTTTTCCCGCAATTAGATGGTCCCGCTAATATCAGTGTGAAAGGGTGTACAAACACAGACATCGATGTGCACTCGTCTGTTGTTGCTTTAAAACTAAAAAGTAAAAATTACTATTTCAAATTTATAGTAGTGGTGGCGACAAATCAATCTCTAAGAAATTTTACGTTCGAAAGCGTACAAAGAATTTAATTTTTTATATTTATGACCGAAACATTTATCATAATTATGATGGATACTATCCTTCAGGGAGGGACACCCCAAGTCTATCATATCAATAACAAGTTGTTTTTTATCCACAATTTCCATTTAAAAAAATTTCTTTTCCTCACACTTTACATATATTATAGTAGAGGCGAGAGTGACAATTTTTAAAATTATATTAAATTGATCGGCGTTCATATCACCGTCATCCCATTGCAGACCGTGATGATTATATGTAAGCCAATCACATTGTTTCTTAATATGCCAAGGTAATTTTGAAAAGGAATATGGCGACTTAAATGTATAGTGATGTACATCACTTCCACCAATAGATATTATACTACATTCTTTTATTATAAACTTATTGCATTCATCTTTAAACCCCTGAAAAACTACAATTACATTGGTCATTTTGTTGATGTTGAACCAAAACTGTAAAGGAAAAAAACCAATTAACAGTCACTGTGTGCGGAGACCACTGTAAAAAAACAACCAATTAACAGTCAATGACCAGAGACCAATGTAAAAAAAAAAGTCACGTACATACATATCACGGCTCGTCTACGACGATGTCAGACATTGTTGACATTTTTTCTTTATAGACGGCGGTCCATCAATTTGTGTTATCCCCTATTATAATGTTCCAAACAATATTTATTATCTTTCAATTCGTGCTGCGTAGAGGGAGAGAGTAAGTTCCAAGCGCGATTTATATTTCTACACCCGTATGTTTTAATAAATTCTATAGGTAAATTATTCAACTCCACGGCAGACATCAGACACAAATCCTGCTTCTTTGAGTACGCGAGGATGGACGCGTTGATTTGATCCATTATACTAAATTACAATTACCGGTGACACGATCTTTTATAGGGATGTCACTCGATCCAAATCCTCCCTCCCCACTCTGAGTGTTTGATAGCGAATCATTGTGTTCAACTCTAGGGTAATCAATTTTCACGCATACTAGTTGAGCAATTTTATCACCCCTTTTAATTCTGAAAACAGTGTCGCCGTGATTAATGAGTAATACGCAAATATTACCTCGATAGTCTTCGTCTATAACTCCGGCCAAAATATCTATCCCGTGGTGAAGAGCCAGACTAGATCGCGGAGATATTCTACCGTACGTTCCTGCTGGTAATTAATAGAAATATTTATCTTAACTAAACGCCTGCACGAGGGCTGTATACTGCAATTGTAGGACTTTTAAAGTCTAGACCTGCAGAATGGGTTGTGGCTCTAACCGGGGAAATGGCGTTTCTATTTATCTTTTTGTACTTTAATACAGATGACACTAGAATCAGAGAGAGAGAGAGAAGAAAAATGTTAATATATATTTGATTAAACACCTGATAGTTTTCTATACCAGAAGCCGGGTTCGGTCCCGGCATCAACTATATCCGAAGGTACGGACGTGTTGTTATTTAATCTCCTACGTTTAGTGAACACAATATTATAATTTTTTCTCTCCAACTGGGAGACGACGATGGCGCCTCTTTTTCTTTTAATTTTTCGGGAGTTAGTCACGTGTACGGGGTTCATGTCTTTCAAAATCATGTCTTTAATAGTCGTAAAGTTTACAATCTTTGTGTTTTCATAGTTTAGTTTTATACCGCTGACTTTGGTGGTGGACCTGTATTCGTTCGTCTCTGGGACAAAAACATTGTAAGAATAATTTTTTGGTCCACCGGAAACAAATTCTATAATGTACGCGCTCTCAGAGTAGGTGGTCAGCTCATTTGTCATGTCACCCAACTTGTCGCCTGTCGGTATCGTGTACGTGTCTGTCGGTCTTATCACACTGATAATAGTGTCCGTGTCACAGTAAAGACAAGAACCGCCCAAGTGCCTGAGATATGAATACAATTTCATACGGGCACCGGTGGTCACGTACGCGGCTATAGGCACATTGACCGTGTCAAGAGGGAGGGCGGCCTCGTCACGGTATGTCCACGAGACGCAAGCAACCTCGTCATTGGGGAAAATAATGTTGCGAACCTCTGTGCCGGGAGTGGTGAGTAGGGAGAAACAGTCTTTGGGTTGTTCACAATGGTGGTCTGTGTCTTGTTCTCGTTCAATGCAAATCGTCCCCAGAAAGAGTTTAAACACAATTTGGCGAGTGCGCGCTTTCCTGGATTTTTAACAATTTCGTTTTTATCCAGCACTATTCCCTCTGTTTGGTAATACTCGATAACGTAATTGTCTTTGTCCTCGTCTTTTTCACCCATCCAGGTTATCCAGACGCCTCTTGTTTGATCTTGAGGAACTTGTTAATATACTCTACAAACAGTCCCCCTTCTCTGGTCTGAGGATCGAACTGGGTAATTTTATATTCCCAAAATTCGTGTACTCTAACCATCTTGTAGCCCATTTCAAGCGCTAGTCGAACCTTGTCCACTATCCATGTGTCTGTAATAGTCCTGTCAGAGTTGGTGTGTAAACAATCCCCTAGGTTCATCTCGTTTGCACAAGAGGAGCATAAACAAAACATTAATTTTGATTGTGTCTTGTAGGGCAGTACGGGGTGATACAAATTTCTAGGAGGTAGAACAGTGTATTTAATTAGACCCTCTCGGTCTACGACGTCAGCCGGGCAATCGTCGGCGACAAAAATATTTATAGGGTGGCCTACAGGAAATTTAAAATATTTGCATACCCAAGGATATAAACTGCAAACATCAAGATATCCTATTTTCTCGTCGGGGTTAGTCTTGTAGTGTAATGTCATAGATTCACACCATCCACCGTACAGTGCGTCACGTGGATTGAGCGGAGCAGTTTGAATCATAGGGTGATTGTTTAGCTCTAGATCTAGTTCTGTGTCTTCAGTCAGTATTTTGTCAAAGTCACACTCTCTCATAGTTGTAACAGTGTACCCTGCGGCTCTAAATGCTCGATCTCTCAACAGAGTGAACTCGTATCGTTCGGTGAGAGTCTCTTTCGTCCCTGTTATAGTCACGTCACGGTTCGAAAGACATGTACACCCGTGGAAGAAACAACCGTCAAACTCAAAAAACTCTTTTTTTGCTTCACAGTAGCCGTCCAATTTCCTGCTCAAAATTTCTATCTCACGCCCGTTGAAGGCATGCTGTATGTGAATACCGGGGCGGTTTTTCTCCAGATAGACTAACCATTTTATGGCTTTCACAGACTGTCTGTCACCGCACCTGTAACCCCCCTTTGGCAGGATGGCTATCGTATCGGGGGTTAGGAACAATTTTCTAAGTAATCGATTGCACGCCGACGAGATTGTAATAGATTCCCTAAAAACGTCTGTTGCACCTATATTTAGAAATAAATGACGAAATGTACGGCAACCCTTGCGTAATACATTTACGTCATCCACACAATAGGCCTCCAGCTCTGACTTATTATAAAATATATACCCCTGGCACATTTTCTCAGCGTGCCACACCATAAAGTCATTTCGCTCATCCGGTTTCATATAATCCGCACCAAACATTTCTGGACCGGGCATCTCACCGATATAATTTAAATTCTTTTCTGTATTAAACAGATAGGGGTAGTGTCCTTTTTTACAGTCTAGTCCAAACGCTTTCGGATCTGTCTCAGTGGCATAGGTAGGAAACACAGGCTGTCCTTAAATTGTATATGGTCCATTGTCATGCAGAGTATTTTAGTTCCGTCCGCGATGATTTTAGTGGTGCAGTTTAGTGATAGAAATATATTCAGGATAAATATAGCGTCAAAGCCTTTTGCATTATGCCCAAGACAAACAATTTTATTGGCAAACGGCCTCGGTTGTCTTAGGTAGTCGATGAAGCCGTCTACCGGATTATCCCAAAAGGAATGAGATCGTTTCCCGCATTGGTCACAATCCTCGTCCATATTATCGTTAAATTCACATTTTACACAATAGTGTTGTACGTGAAGAAAATTCGGTTCGTGCACAAACCAATCATTGCTTATAGCGGGATCTTGTCTAGTCTCGAAATCATAAAATACCATTAGGTAATTATCATCAAGCTGCTTCCGACTCAACACCTGCATATAACAACGATGCGGGTTTTCTTTGTTCTGTTTGCACGTTGCGCAGTATGTTTTAAAACATTCGTGATTTATCCCCTTTGTTTTATCACAGGTAATACACACTTGTGTTAAATCACAAACTGTTTTCTTACCGTCAATTTTATTCGATTTATGACTAGTGAAACAAGCGGCAGACCTAAATATTCTGTTACATTCATTACAATACATATTTTTTTCACCTTCATACAAACACGGAGGTATGGACATACATTTGGGGCAAGTACTCTTACATGAATGTCTTGCACCTCTTTCAAAGCCGGTATTACATCCGTCGCAAAAATACAGAACGGAAAACGCAGCCACCATATTGATTATTACGTTAAAATGATGCGTGACGTTATCGTACAGTAAGTTAATGTACCTAGTAGAAGACGAAAACCTCTGATACCACAATCCATTGACCGTCGAGAGTGTATTATACACGCGTAATTTATATTCGTCACCAAAATAACGTTGAAATTTATCGAGATGTTCGCGCCCCCCTCACCCGGATAAATCTATCCACGTTTTTGCGAGAAGATCATCTACAACATTTTTTATTTTATCCTCCTTAGTATAAGATTTATAATTAATATCATTTGTAATTTTGGCTATCGCTATTACTATAGCGTGCGCCAAACAATTTGTCAATGATTTAACAACGACAATGCTCCTTTTATCATGACTCAGATAATCGTTTGGAAGGCACCTTATTTTTAATGCTCTCTTTCCGTTGCCCATAATCATTTTGATATGATTCACTTTAATCATCAATACATCGGCTATACCAAATCTGGCGTTACTCTGAATAACTTTTGTTAATGTATTCATAATACTGTTCACATCAATTTGTTCACATCTACGGTACGAAATCCCAACCGGTTTAACGAGATTATTCTCCGTGTTCGTGATCGTGAGTCCAATTAAATCGTAAGGTGTCGTACCTCTAAGCAAGTATGCTAATAGACTAGAGAAACACGTCTTTAGATAATGCAGTGGACTCACGTTCGTAATCAAAGCCTTGAATAGAACTAAAATATCCCTGCCTAAGGTGTTGAACCGAGTATAAGATCCTGTCTCCCTTATTATGGTAATTGAGTCATTAGTGTTTGTACCCGCCGCATAATCAAAAATGTTTTCACGTTGTCTGTTAATGTCTGAGGTTGGGGGTCTGGCATTGTTGCTAGATTCGTTAGCTATAAATGTTTGTTCGTTAGACACTAAAAAAAGAAAAAAGAAAACTAATTGTTAGTTTAAATAATAAATTTGGAAAGATGTCAATGAAATGATAACTTGGTATAGTTAAATTCTCCTTTTATAGGCCTCCAGCTCAATGTGTTTTTTTCTGAACACACCTTTCAAAATCATGTGTGTATGTTGATTTCCACACCACACCTTTCACCAGCGAGCTCAATATCTAATTAAAAAGATACGTGCCCAGCCATGGTCTCGCTTCTCTACGACTAGCTGGTAGTAAGTTGAATACTTAATAGAAATCAATCACATTCAATTAATTAGATTATATTTTCAAAAAGTATTTAAGTTTAATTCAATTAATTAGTTTATATTTTCAAGATCCTTTAGAATTTAAAAAATGTACTCAACACAGTCTATTGTAAGACAGGATATAGTTAGGAAATATGAAAATGTACATCATAATAAAATATAAATCAGACAAAAATTGTATATTTTATTTTATAATCAATAAACCAAAATACATTATATATATATAGGTTCTATATTATTAGCCCTGGAACAATTGTAAGACAGGATATAGTTTGGAATTATGAAAATATACATCCAAATAATATTTAAATCAAACAAACATTGTAAATTTTATATTTTATTTTATAATCTATAAACCAAAATACAATATATATATACATATATATATATATATATATATATATATATATATATATACAGGGACGAAATCGAGGAGGATATTTAAAAGATTTTGGGGTAATAATATAGAACCTATGTATGTATATATATATATACACATCGAGGAGGATATTTAAAAGATTTTGGGGTAATAATATAGAACCTATGTATATATATATATACATAGGTTCTATATTATTACCCCAAAATCTTTTAAATATCCTCCTCGATTTCGTTATCTCTATCTTCTTTAAAATCTTTTTGTTTTTTCAAAGCCTACTCTGCATGAAGGAACTCGCAAGAAACTCCCAAGAAACAAAGCCATATCAGGTTCTTTCAAATTGTGGACAGTAATTTCCATTTCTTCTTATGAAACAATTTTCTGCACAGATGTTGTATCTCGTTGTAACATTAGTTGCATATTGTTCGCGGTGTCTTTCCAAAATAATAGAATTTGTAAAATAACTGGTTTGTTCTAGGTATATTTCTAATGCTTTTTCTTCTATGTATTCTTTAATTACTAACAAACAACAGGGGTTTGATAATTGATGCGAAAAGTCAAAGCATAATCAGTAAATCAATAAACCAAAATACAATATATATATATATATATATATATAGGTTCTATATTATTACCCTAAAATCTTTTAAACATCCTCCTATAATTGAATTTGTAAAATAACTGGTTTGTTCTAGGTATATTTCTACTGCTTTTTCTTCTATGTATTCCTTAATTTATGCGGAAAGTCAAAGCATAATCAGTAAATCAATAAACCAAAATACAATATATATATATATATATATATATAGGTTCTATATTATTACCCCAAAATATTTTAAACATCCTCCTATAATTGAATTTGTAAAATAACTGGTTTGTTCTAGGTATATTTCTACTGCTTTTTCTTCTATGTATTCCTTAATTTATGCGGAAAGTCAAAGCATAATCAGTAAATCAATAAACCAAAATACAATATGTATATATATATATATATAGGTTCTATATTATTACCCCAAAATATTTTAAACATCCTCCTATAATTGAATTTGCAAAATAACTAGTTTGTTCTAGGTATATTTCTACTGCTTTTTCTTCTATATATTCTTTAATTTCTAACAAACAACCTGGGTTTGATAATTTATGCGGAAAGTCAAAGCATAATCAGTAAATCAATCAAACAAAATACAATATATATATATATATATAGGTTCTATATTATTACCCCAAAATCTTTTAAATATCCTCCTAATATTGAATTTGTAAAATAACTGGTTTGTTCTAGGTATATTTCTACAGCTTTTTCTTCTATGTATTCTTTAATTACTAACAAACAACCTGGGTTTGATAATTTATGCGGAAAGTCAAAGCATAATCAGTAAATCAATAAAACAAAATACAATATATATATATATATATAGGTTCTATATATATATATAGGTTCTATATATATATATATATATATATATATATATATATATATATATATATATATAGGTTCTATATTACCCAAAATCTTTTAAACATCCTCCTCGATTTCGTTACTCCAATCTTCTTTAATGTCTTTTTGTTTTTCAAAGCCGACTTTACATGAAGAAACTCCCAAGAAACATAGTCGCAACAGGTTCTTCCAAACTGTGGACAGTAATTTCCATTTATTCTTACGAAACAATTTTCTGCACATATATGGTATCTCGTTGTAACATTATTTGCATATTGTGCGCGGTGTCCTTCCAAAATAATTGAATTTGTAAAATAACTGGTTTGTTCTAGGTATATTTCTATTGCTTTTTCTTCTATGTATTCTTTAATTACTAACAAACAACCCGGGTTTGATAATTTATGCGGAAAGTCAAAGCATTCGCATGTTGCTAAATCAGTTAAATAATTTGACACTTTATATACACGTTCATAATTACGTCCTGCAGAACTATCTACGACTGATGAACACGCCATGTTGAAGATTATACATCTATCATCTAATATGTACGCCTTTTATAGTACACCATCTCAATGTGTTTTCTTGAACAGACTTTCATCTTGAGCATGTGTGTTGATTTCAAATGTAGTTGGCCTTTCAGCAGCGACATGAATATCTAATTAGAAATATACGTGATCAGCCTTGGCCGCTATAATCTCGTCTCGATGGTTAGATGGTTGAATACTTTTTGTGACCTGAATATCTAATTAGAATATACGTGATCGTCCTTGGTCTCGCTTCTCTATGACTAGCTGGTAGTGAGTTGAATACATAATTAGAAATATAGATAGTTGATGATGTTCACCTTGAGAGCTAGACATCGTACGCTATGTATTTAAGACGTTAAAATTATTAAAATTGAATCAGTTGAAGACTTGTGTTTAAACAGCCACCTGCATTAGACTTCGATCCAGCCGACGCTTCTGAGACCAACCTACAAGCTAGGCGGGGGGATCTGAGTGCAGATAAAACTACAGCAGATTAAATCAAGGTAATTTATAATTTCTTTATTTATTTTTAAAAAAGTTTCTGTCTTCTTATTATTTCTATAATATATTTGTTTGAATTTTTTTCAAGATATGGACAAGTTTATAAATGACTTCAACTCAGCCAAGACCGACGACATTCAATATATTTCTCTAAGAAGTTTAAAGGAGAATTCAATACTAGATATTATATCTTTTAATGAAAGAGACACCAAGTTTGCTAGATCTATTTATGTAAAAGCCTATTTACAAGATAACATCGTAGGTTTCTTCCTACCTAAGAAGTTTTTCAACATTTGTACAAAAGAGCATATTGACCTTGTAAATGGATCAAACTCTGTATTAATTTATGAAGGAATAGGGGTTGACAGTTCTATCAAGCTTAGGATTGTAAAAAAATCATGTTAATAGTTTTAATATTTGGTAATACTGGTTAAAAATTAAAATAAAAGGAACTACTAAACACTATTTATAATTAATATTTGGTAATAATGGTTAAAAATTGAAATAAAAGTAACTACTAAACACTTTTTTATAATTATACTATGTAACAAATATATATTCATAATTGACAATATAACAATTATATTGTATGTGAAATCTGTATATGTTTTAATTATAATTAAAATGTGAAAAACTTGTATTTTATTTTTTCATTTCTAGTAATATTTGTAGACAATACCCTCGCCTCCAAATCGTTTGTAGATCCATCCAATCCTATCCCATATTTTGATGATCTTTGTATTTTTTTATGGATAACAATAATAAATTGTGAAATATGTATATATTTTTTATTATAATTAAATGTGAGAAAAATTGTATTTATTTTTTCATTTCTAGTAATATTTCCCTCTCATTTTAAATTATATATTCTTAGTAAGAGCATATAACTTTTTTTAAATATGACGTCATTACGTCTTACTGACATAATGTACCTCGGTACTTAAACCACAATTATCTGTCACTGTAAACACTCCTGTACAATTAATTATCTGTCAGTCACTTAATTTTATTCAAATCCAATATATAATGTGACGTCATACTATCATACGACCTTAATTATCTTATTATGTCACGTACACACAATTAATTACGTTCCTCGCACTTAATAATTCATTCAAATCTGTGACGTCAAAATGCGGAACGTCACCATACACATGAGGTGACGACAAATACGTCACTCAAAAATTACAATACATGCTCTCTCCATTGCAGGAAAATCGATCATACCTACGCTTTTACTACTTAGGTATCCTGATTGCCATTCCCGATATGGTCATAAACACATTATTGATAGAATGTCGAATGAGGAGTGAACTTGGTTTTAAATCGTGCGCTGATAAGAGAATGTGATTGAAAAATGAACTGTATAGGAGAAAAGATTTCGTATTAAAACAACACGTTAAACATACTAACAAATATTGTGTCATATCTGAAGATAAAAAAGGGAGCAACTAGAAGAAGAACAGAGCCCAACTACTTTTACTTGAGTATTTCTGAAAGAATTGAGTACAGCCGGTTACGATACACAAAAGGTGTAGTCAACTACTGTTAAGCTACTATCACACGACACTTGCTTGTACTAGAACTCAAGTGTGCTAGCTAGCGCCTAGATATCTGTATACTAGCTAGTACAATGGAAACGGGACTAGATTATTCACACGCTGCTAGTTTGGTACTAGATTCTAGTGCAAATATTTATCGAACGTCATAGATTTATTTTGGGTGCAGCAGCTGCATTAATTACTAATAAAGATATTGAAAATTATGAGAGGGAGCGTAGGAAAAAGAATATGGACACAGAACTGGTTAGGAAAGACGAAATATTGGTCGCAGGATGCTAAATATGATACATTCGGATGCTAGGTAATATATATTCGGGTGACACAAACGTTTGGTATCTCCCTAAATTTGTATTCATTTATTTTCAATGTGGTCAGAGGCCCCTAAACCCATGGGTGTCCGAGTACAGTATCCTTGATACACAAATGTTCTTTTTTTTAGGCCTACGCACACTTTATATTCTAAAAAAAACCACTCAAGGTTGGCATGCTATCAAGTTTATTTAGATTAAAATTGGGTCTGGAACACAGTTTGTCGTTTTCAAATGACATGTTTTAAATTAAGTTCATATATATTAATATATTGTCATACTTTGACAATTTGGTATTATATAAACAAGGATGTTTAGAATAATTTTCTGCCAACAACAAAATCACATCCGATGACCATGTTGGCGTCATTTATACCATTTCTCTACACAACAGTCTCAGCACGCATTGATTGGTTGAATTACACAGATTAGTGTCGGAACTAGTACGAAAATAACACGTGTTCTATCCTCACAACTAGTATGGTAGCCAGTACCAAGTGGCAGAACCAGTATACTTTTTCTGATTCACACGACGCTAGATGATGACGTGCTAGCTAGCACACTGGATTTCAAGTACGAGCTAGTGTCGTGTGATACGGGCTTTACTTATTTCTTCCCATCACTAGAGCTCACTGAGCATAGGAAGTGAGCAAAGCAGTGCTTCCAATTCAGATTAATCAAATTCTTGCCAGAATTCATCAAAAAATGTCTCATTTCTAACGAGATTTGAATAAATTAAAGCTAGATTTTCAAAATTCGTTTTTTAACATAATGGCTAAGGTCTGTTGGCGAATAAAATAAAATATGTGCCTCTTTAAAATTATATGATTCTATACATGCTCTAAAATATATTGACTTGAAAAAAAATCTTACAAGTTAAATAAGGTTTAAACTTGCAAATTAATGTTCTAGTATGCACTGCAATCTTTAAAGTGATTGAATACTTCCTGTTTAAGAAAATACTTTTACAGCCCACTTTAAAAGAGAATTAGAGCACTAATGACAAACTTATATTAAATTCACGTACATCAATTTTATTACAAATTAATTTTTGAAGCATCTTCAAGGAAAAAATAAAAACTATGGTGAACAGTGATAATATTAATACAAAGATAGTCAATATCTATAAATAAAAGTAAAATAGAGTAAAATATTATCAATGTTGACTGCGAACAGTTTGTTTATATTTTATAAAAGGTACTCCTAGTGTCCCCTGACCTAAAGTGTATAATCGAGCAAGACTGGCTGATATAGGATACGAATATCCTTTGCAGCATATACCTTATCCTACAATACATGTTAAGTAAAATAAAAACTAATTACAGCAATGTGTTTAGTTGTAAATCAGAAATAATTTAGAACGCAATACTTTTTAAAATTCTATGTAATGTTGGCAGCCTTATAGGAGTCTGCGAATTTCAAATAATTACTTAAACTTATTCAAATAACTGAATTGACTGCACTATAGTATACAAGTAGTAAGTTAAGAAGATTCCATCTTGCTGCCCTCTAGCAGAAGTGTGACAAAGCTTTTACGTTAAACGTTCCTTCTGTTAAACCTCAAGTCGGCCATTTGTGGATATGATTCAGGTTTTCTCTTAAAGGTGTATGTTTCCAAACTGTCTGAATGGATACCATTCCGATTGGATACAATTCCAGTTTTTGTGGATATAATTCAAGAGGATACAATTAAGGATTTTCACAAAAGCAATGTATTACAAAACTGTCGATACAATTCCAGTTTTTATGGATATAATTCAGGTGTATACAATTCTGGTTTTTCACAAAATCTGTTTATTACAAAACTGTCGGAAAGAATACCATTCCGAGTGGATACAATTCAGTCCCCTCAAATATAACACATTGGTTGTAATGAGAGGTGGCCAGACTGGAGCGAGCGAGTGACTGAGCTGGCGCGCTCAACCCGGTACAGTCTAGTTTACAGCCGCTAGGCAATATTATTGTATTGTGCCAGGCTGATTGGAATTAGCCCACACAGTTAATTGTTTTAACCTCGTACAAAGTACATACCGATTCTGCAAGAACAGCGGATGAGATTGAACTTATCATGGCCTAGCCAATGCAGTAGTTACGTTGTGTGATCGTCATTGATGGGCCACATTTAACTATACTGGAGTGATAACTCACGGAAAAATATTGAAATAAATCATATCTTGTTTTGATTCTCCCATCAACTGCTATTCGAGCATGCGCCCATACCCGCTGCAGGCATCCACCCCTCCGAGCGCTATTGCTCCTAGACGTGATTGGTCAACTCCCCTTTTTCTCCTATCCTAGTCTGGCACCAATCGGGGAGCATATTTAACATCATGTATCGTTTAAAATTTACACATAACTATGTTAATTTTCTCAGCTGAACATATTAATAACTTTCTCTTTCTTCGTGTAAGCTACTAGCAACAAGAAGTAACAGCCCAGGACGCTATAAGGCGTCGAATCCAGCCATGGCTAGGACCAGTGCCATATAGCATCCCGCCACTTCAAGGAAATTTATCCTGAGTATCTACGCGGTCTGTCTACTCTGCTTGGGGAGATGGTCCGTTTATTAGCACACTAGAATTACAATCCCTCTCAGGATTATAGGATTATTTCTACTAGTCATTTTATTGACTATTATTTGTTTATCATAGTCAAGAAGTTGATTATATTTTGGTATGTAGCGGTGGTGGCTCGTAGCTAAAATTAGTGGGAGTGCTGCTACTTTGTTTTAAAATTGTGTAAAAGGAGAAAAACGTGTATAAAAAGAACATTTATTCAGGAACTTGATAAAATCTTAACAAAAAAACAGACTTTTTTATTTACTTTAACTTAAATTGTTACAGTTCAAGCTTGAACTATTCATTTAAAAATGAAATCCATTCTTCTTGTTTTAATTTGCGCAAAAAGTTCAATCATTTTCTCTTTGATCTCTGGATGACAATTGAGGAAATTTATCTCCATTGAAAGTACTGCAAGCGCATTTAGTCTTTCTGTTAAATAAAAGAACCGAAAAAAAATTGAATCAAATAGAATAGCTGGAAGCAGAATAATAATCTAATTCTACATTCTTCTACACTTTATCACATTCAAGAATATGGTACATGGATTTTAAGCATAACACACGCTGAGTAAAAAAAAATCTTCATTCCACCATCACGCCAGAGTCGGCACTGCGAGAGCAACAGAGCTCTCTTTACCTGGCAGTCCCGCTTTCCTTCCCCCTTCTCCTATGTGCGCATGCGCACAGCAGTCAAACACCACGTCACTGGCACTGTGAAACGCACAGTTCCATACAAAGAATTTTGTATCTTTTTCATAAACTGGGAGATGGCTACTGAAATACTGACATTAAGCTTAAGGAATATATATTGTTAGAGAAAGATCGCCGTGGGTCAAGTGAACCGAAACAAACAAGATAACACAATAAAACAAACATTAGTCGGCACAATAAAGTAACAAGTAACGAGGTCACGAATAAGCGTCCCTAAACTATGACGGGCGTGACTCGACTGTCTATTGTCTGGTAAAGATACACGCTGCGCATGCGCTACCACTATAATGGCTACACTAAACAACTATAACTCGTCATAAAAGAATACCAACATTCCAACATATATTGTACTACAAAAATAAAGAAAGAATTAAAGAAAAAAGGACTCATTATATTAAATGTTATTGATAATATCAAGTAGAAGTAGGGAGTGCTGCAGTTCCGCAGTGACTACACAAGCCACCACTGATATGTAGTGATTCGTCACTCAACGACTCTGCTGCATTTATATTAGAGATGGGTCGAATCCACTATTTCTCGAATCCGAATCTACATTTTATTTTGAAATCTCGAATTCGAATCCTAGCAAATTGTTTGAAATTTTAATGATTTACAAATAGACCTACATTATTAAATATAGGCCTAAACTGTAAATTAAAATTTATTTCAATCATGTTTTCAATTTTAATCAACCCCAACCACCTCTCAAAAAATACATGTTAAAATCCAGCCAAATTAAACAATCTAGACTCATATTAATGTTTAAAGATCAAATCAATCAAAATTTGAGTGTCTTTTAGTTATTTTTAAAAGTGTTGTTAAAATTAGTTAAGCTTTTTTAAAAAAACATGTGAAATAAACAGATTAGGCCTAGTTATCCTTTGATCAACTTTAATCATCATTGAAGGATTATAATTTGTTTTTATTAAGATAGCAAAAATGAAAATACAAATGGATATTTTTAATAAAGACTAAAACAACATTCTTAACAATTAAACATACATTGGAAATAGTGAGCTCAATAATGCCTAAGTTTGTTTTATTATTATTTCCTTATATATCCATTATTTATCATCGTGTAGAAAACAAGAAATATATTTGATTCTTGCGATATATCGATTTCTGAGAATACATTTTATTTAAAACACGAACATATTTTCAACTACAATATGTTCATTCCCACTTTATAAGACAGGGTTACGTTTAATATTTTTACAATTACTTCAATAACATATTTAAAAAAATAATAAACTCTTAGTTAAAATTAATTTAAAAACAAATAATGAATTAGCACGTCGTTATTTGATTCTTAAAACTCTAGAGCGCTTACTAAGTGATCAGATTACCTGAATCGATTTTAAACAAACAATCGATATACGATACGTTGGCCGGTAGGAATAAATAAAGTTTTATTGCTGTCTGAAGGTTGACAGTATTTATTTTTCATGAAACCCAACTAAATGTCTAACGTAAGGGTCGTATGCAATAAATTGGGGTTCTCTGCATAATTGTAGATAGTTAAAACCAGTTGGGTAGTAAGAATTAACAGTATCTTTATTTAATCACCACTCGGGCGAGTAAACATAATATACGTCATGGCGGCTGACTTTGTATCGTGTGTAATGGCATCTGACTTTGTATCATCCGTAATTTGTTCTTGTTTCTGTTTTAAAAAATCCGTAATTTGTTTTATTTATTTCGAGTTTATTTGTAATTCTAGTTTTTATTTTATTTTTTGAAGAGTTTTAATGTGTTCATTAAAATATTTACAAGATTGTTCGTGAGGTGAATGTTTTAGAAGTGAGCATGTGCCGAAACGGTCGACTCCAAGTTTCCCATACAGGTGGGAGGGTAGCGTACTAGGTACGTAAGATTTTCCACACCTAGCAATTTTTTATTTTTTTTAATAACGATTTTATTCGTGCTAATCTCTTTTGTCCGACAAAATAAATATTACGGATTAAGTTGTGCTTTTTCAAGTAGGCCTTACTAAGTAATTTTTGAAAATATTATGCTTTGTCTATGAGCCTATGAAGTGAAAGATTCTACCATCGAATCCAGTAAAACATCGAATCCTCGAATCTCGAATACTTGTCAGGATTCGGTGGATTCGAAGATTAGAGTGGCTTATCTCTAATTTATATTCTAATCTATATTTGTTAGTTATATATGTATAGGTATGCCTGCAGCTTGGCTGTTGGGCATTTGGTTCCTTTCGAACAAAACTTGTTTTTGGCTGTGTATACATTGTAGGTCTAGTTACACCTGTTCGGCTTCGGGACACTTTCCGAGTCGGCTAGCGTTATTTGATTAAGTAGTTGAGTATAATGTGTAGACACGGTTTACTTATTTTTGGGTATACCTCTTATGACTGAACTATTACTTAAGTGTCACTTATTGACCTCTTGTTATGGTTGTTGTATACTAAGCCTAGCCGCTCTAAAGTAGTTATTTAAGCTTGTATGGGACTTTCTGTCTCCTTTTACTGGAGGAACGTCAACACCAGTAAATTAGGAGTTTTCTATTAGCAGTTCATGGCCTAATTAGGCCTTTAGCCCCAGTAAATTGCCTCATATTTTCTTTGTTGTTTAACATTCTCAATTTAACTTGTTGCCTGACATGTCCTAGCTTGGTCTCTTAGGACTCTAACACATGTCTATATTTAATACCACTTAGACTGGTTCCTTAAGTTTCTTCGAAAGAACGCGTCCGTATTCTGCTGTATACCTTTCTGACTAATATTGATAAAGGGGGAATTTCTGAGAATTTCTGATTATAACAATGCTGCCCTAATTGGGACATATTTATCCCTAGTGTATGGGATATAGTTTGAAGCCCCTACCAGTGGTCCTGACTTTCACGCAGTTTGTAAACATAATTAAAAAGGATAGTAACTTTGATGATAGTCGCCTAGTTCCCAGAATATATAGTTATATGGGACATCTAGAGCAATATGAGTTTTCTTCCATTAATAGGTGGATGAATAAACCCTTTGAAACTATATGCTTACAACCTAGTCCTTGGTTGCCTTTTGCTTAACATCTTGAATTATAACTGCCAGTTTACAACTTTCGAAACTAAGCAAGTTCCTTGTTCCTCTTGTTGTAGGTTTATATTACTCAATATTGACCGCTTAACCTTACTTATTCTATTGATGCTAATTTTTCCTCATAAAGCTCTATTCATATGTGCAAACTTAATAAGGCCTTTTGTGACCGGCTTGATACATAGTTCACCAATACATTTTCTCAACTACATAATTTATGTATTCTATTTTTATGTAAAATCAGAGAATACACCACGACACCCACTTATGAGTATAATTTTTTGTATTTGACTTATTGTATATTAAATAAACTATTGTATGCCATATACTTGTTCTTTCAATCATAACTTTGACCCCCCTCCCCCCTTTAGAAGGGTTCAGTATGTTGGTTCATTGAGTGCTAGGAAAACTTATCATTTTGACATTATTATAACTATCGATAGGCTTAGCACACTTGCTACTAACGGCCTAATTTGATTGGTAAGATCATAAACCATACCTATATATGTATATGTAATATTGAAATGTTAAAATACTTCAATATTATAATCAAAGTAGGCCTTTACAAATAAGAATCACCATTAGCGTGGATAAGGGATGAGAAAACCACAACAATAAATAAAGTGTAAAAAACCACTCTCAATTCACAGAGCCAAGATTCGAACCTTTGCCTCTTTGTCAACAACTATCGAGAGCTATCTGCTAATCACGCGCTCGCTCGCTTGTCAGTCACGCAGTCGCTCGCACGCTTGTCAGTCATGCAGTCGCTCGCACGCTTGTCAGTCTGGCCGAACCCTTAGGTGTACACCTCGGGACAACTTGACTATCCCCTCTCTTACTATCACAATTTTATTTGTCTCTCTTTCTCTCACAGTTATCGCTATCTCTCATAGCTCTAGCTCTCTTTTTTCAAGGTGTATAAAAAGTATGGCGGAGGGGTGAGGAGAAGGATTTAGAACGTAAACATGTTTTATTGCTGTATTTATTTTTTTTGTCATCAAATGAAATTTGACACTTACGGCATCCTCAAAAATAATTGACGACCGTTAGTAAAATGTCGGGCGTTTTTATTATTGCGACCGTCACTTCCCGAATAAAATTGTGAGGTTTGTTTTTATCCCGAGCCCACGACGACCCGCTCAACTGGCTTACTGGCACTTTCCCCTGGCAATATAGCGGGAACATGTTGCCAGCCTTATAGCCTGGGCTGACTTGCACCTGCCACCTACTGAGATACATCACAAAGTCAAGGCTAAAATAAAGAGCTGTGATAGGATGCCCTGTTTAAATGTAAAGAACGCACTCTATGTCCCGAGTTGTAAAGTTGACATTATCAGATGACCTACAATAACAGTAATAACAGCTCTCACACTCACGTGTCGACTAGAGCGCTCGGTGGTTGAATGTATCACTAACGTCGGTTCTGATGTAGACAAGATTTGTTAATATAAGTATACAACCCCCTGGATTCAATAAATAAAAATGTTTTATCTCCAGTTTTAAGAAATAGCTCACCAAAAAATAAATATGATGACACAATCGTGCAGACTTGTATTGTGACCGACGTGTGAAAATTATTGGGGGGTCTGGGGGGTATAGAATACCCCCGGGTGGGTGGGTGGGGGAACCGGGATTTTTTTAAAAAAATTAAGGCTTCAAAACTTGAGTTATGGACCTATTTAGGACTTAAATCTTAGTTTTTTCAATTAAACTGTATTAAGTAGATTAGTTTAAACAGCATGATACAACAAAGCTGTGCTTGGGTATATCCCACTCTAAAACAAGCTTTCTCTTCTAGGATGTAGGAGGAGATGTGTGAAATAATTTGAAACAATGGAAACATACTCACAAAGTATCATAACAGTTTATCGACTAGAATATTAAAATAAAATAAGCAAGTACATTTAAATTTAATACTCTCTTTTTTAAATAGATCAAAGAAAATATCAAAGAAATACTCATCAAAAGTCTATCAAAATTACTTCAGAATAAGGCAAAAGTTTTTCTACGCACTAGGCTTAGGTTGCTTTTGATGAACGCTTTTACAAGTGGCCTAAGATACAAATTGTCCAGCACAGTCTGATGTGCGTTAAGTACTGCTATGTTCATATGGATTAAAATATTGGGGGGGCTCTACCCCTCGCCGACTACATTGGGGTGGCTCGCCCCCCCCCCCCCACCTCATGGAGTCGGTGCTAGTGCTTGTGACAACATTTATCAAGAATTAGTAAACCATTCCATTAAAGGTTTTATAAGAAAAAACAACTATCCAGTTAATTAAATGAAACTTTATTTTATTTTGATTTTGACCAAAATTGCCAAGCCCATTTATTTCTTCAAATTTAATAAAATTTGTCAATAGTGAGTGTTGGAATCAATATTTTTAAAAATGAACTCAATGTATGAACATGTTATATTTAAATATTGAGTTAGAACAAAATCCATCAAACTATTTTGGGCTGTAGGTACAGACAGACAGAATTGTAAGAGACACTGGGGCACATAAGCTCGAGGTCCCCGAGTGCTGCGACTGTACCAAAGCGAACTTAAGACCGGTAATTGGACCCTGGGACATTGTTTCGTCAGGTCTCAGGTTCTGCGGATATATCTTGTTCACGCCAGAAGCGCTAGGAGCAGTGCTGCCAATACACTCTACATTTCTGGCCCTTAGATCTAGCTTTGTTCACTCCAGAGGCTTTAGGAGCAGTGCTACCAATGCACTCTACATTTCTGGCCCTTAGATCTTGCTTTGTTCACTCCAGAGGCGCTAGGAGCAGTGCTACCAATGCACTCTACATTTCTGGCCCTTAGATCTAGCTTTGTTCACTCCAGAGGCGCTAGGAGCAGTGCTACCAATACACTCTACATTTCTGGCCCTTTGATCTTGCTTTGTTCACTCCAGAGGCGCTAGGAGCAGTGCTACCAATACACTCTACATTTCTGGTCCTTAGATCTTGCTTTGTTCACTGCAGAGGCGCTAGGAGCAGTGCTACCAATACACTCTACATTTCTGGTCCTTAGATCTTGCTTTGTTCACTGCAGAGGCGCTAGGAGCAGTGCTACCAATACACTCTACATTTCTTACCTTTAGATTTATTTAGTTTCTAGAGAGGCTCTCGCAGATTCCTGGATTAATAGCTTTTTTAAAAAAACTATACGTTAGCTATATCCTTAAGTAGAACATTTTTTTAATTTTTAATTTACCTGATTTTGAACTACCCACATCAATGGTCTCATGGTCTAAGGCATCACTATCGCATTACACTAAATTGTCGATGATGGGGAGATCTGGGCTTGAATACCGGGCGGGTGGTTTCCCCTAAATGGTTTCACATTCTCTCCATCTACAAATGAGGGTACCCTTTCTACACACCCTACCGTACTAATTTCTACCGTATTTAACATTTATATAGGCCTTGCGGGTAGTGAGATGCTATGGGGAAAAGAAGTAAAATGAATCCATATGCGAGGCAGTTCCTTACATTATCTCTTTCTACTGATACACGTGTTTAGTATAATAAACCCGCCTCGGTGGCGTAGTTGGCTAACGCGCTTGTCGTGTTGAGCTCGACTGCTGAGGACGGGGAGATCGAGGTTCGAATCTCGGTCGGGTGAACTGGGGGTGGTTTTTACTAAATGGTTTTCCACTCTCCCTCCACGCAAATTCGGGTTCACTTCTTCTAATTCGACCTTTCCAATTCCTAATCCATTAGCGCAATTAGTACTTAAAGCTTATAACCCGAACGGGTAGTAAGACGCGGTGCTAAATAATAATAATAATAATAATAACAATAATAAAAAATAGTATAATAATTTGCGCCGATATGTATCCTGCATCACGAACTTAGGCAGTTCCATATATTTTGAGCCTGTATTGACTTCATCTTATGTAGAAAAAGCTTTTAATTTCTTTACTAAGAAGCCTTACCTCCTTTGTTTAGGAAACAAGTGGGATATTTATTAAATATAGTTATTTTAGTGAGAAATTAAATAATTTTGATCGTTTCTGGGGTATTTTAATAGCACCAGTTGGCAGTACTGCCCAGGAAATACACAGACCATTCATTCCCGGAACAGTCCTTGTTAAGTTTGCATTAATTGGGCTGATGTTGATGGTCAGGATTCAATGGAAACAAAGAGCTCATTAAAATAACTAACAGAACTAAACTCTGCGAGTTTATTCCGGTCTGACTGATTAACTATGGTTCAGCGCCATTTTGAAACGAGTGTGGTCCTGTGCAGCACAAGACGAGAAAAGGGTTTTCTTCAGTTCCTAAATTATCACAATTATCTTTAAAATATGTCGGGGAGTTGGTTTTCAAGAACATTCCTCATTATTTTTTTAAGTAATTTGGTAAGTATTATAAATATAAGTAAATGTATAATGATTGTAATAATTTATTCAACTTTGTTTTTTCAAAGATTAGTCTGACACATTAAATATGTAGGGGTATGTCTGTCTACTAAATAAGGGTCCAGGGTTTGAATCCTGGTGTGTCCTAAAATATATCATTGCTGAAATGTGAGTTTACCTTTTCATAGTGATAAATTACTGAATGAAGACTAGATGTTGTGTCTGTTCTAAATGTAAGTTAGTTTATAAGTCATGTGCTGATATAATCAGTTGGTTCAAATAAATTTAAATTAGGAATTCAAAGATTAGAAAGACCAATTTTACCAAAAATGTTACGGTATGTGTGACCTGCTTCAGTGGCCGCATGGTGTAAGGCGTCATTATCGCAATAGACTAGAATGCTGATGACGGGGAGATTGGGGTTCAAATCCCGGTCAGGTGTACAGAGGATTGATTTTCATAAATTCTTTTATACTCTCCCTTAATGTAAATGCGGGTATACTTCCTATAAATTCCACCTTCCTTACACCTAACTGATTAGAGTAGTTAGTATAAACTAAACAGGTAGTAAGACGCGGTGCATTGCCGCATAGGGACGAAGGTTCTGAGTGAGGTGGTTTGGGAACAGTTCCCAGGAAAGTCCAATGAAAGATCAATTGTACTTTTGAAATTTATTTTAAAATAACTATTTCAGTTAAAATACGCACACAGATATACTGTATAAACAAATTTCTTGATCGTTTCTGCAAAAAGCAAACTTTTAAATGACTAACTCTGTTTTTAATGTTGAGAACGATCGAAGTACTCTTACGGCATTTATCCATCCATTGATATAATTATAATTATCAGAGTTTGTTTAAACTGTCCTAGGAATTGTTGTCATCACTCAGTAGAACACTCGTTGGTCAGGTATCAACGAACACACATTCCCATGTCAGATATCAACGAACACACATTTCCATGTCAGGTATCAACGAACACACATTCCCATGTCAGGTATCAACGAACACGCATTTCCATGTCAGGTATCAACGAACACACATTTCCATGTCAGGTATCAACGAACACACATTCTCATGTCAGGTATCAACGAACATACATTTCCATGTCAGGTATCAACGAACACACATTCCCATGTCAGGTATCTAGAGCAGAACCTGCACTTGTTCCAGTGTCTTGTCAAGCTATCAACCGACGTTTCAGCTATAGAAAAGGATTTCCCCTATCAGCTGGACGATAAACAAGTGGAGGATTCCGTTAGGATTGCCCTGAACTTCAGTGAAGAGCACAATCAGGATTACGAAGACACCCTGAAACTCACAAAGATGCTGTACAGCACCGCCTTTTACCTGCCCAACCAGGCACGGGCCGTCCAAGCAGTCCTCCGACGCTACAAGGACGTCATCGCCACTGTGGGACCCAAGGAGTTTGCTGAGGACGTCGGAAAGTCTGACATCGCGTGGTACTTCCTGCTCACCAAACTGGATCTCTGTTTCGACGGAGAGAAGTTGAGAAACGCGGGCGAGAGTCAGAAACTATCAAACGTCCACGATTATCTGGAACGGAAGATTTGGGAACTTGACTTTTTCCTCGTGATAAGGAACGTCTCCAACGATGAAATCGGGGACAGCAAGTGCACGGACGTGCAAGATATACTCCAAGATCTGGCAAAGTCTAATTTGGTAGAAGATGACATCAAATTCGATCTGCAAGAGCTGAAAAGGTACGTCAGGGCCTTTCCAGGGGACCGTCAGACTATCCTGAAGCTGTACAAGCCCCTGCAGGCTGGACTCGACGTCGTGTTCAGGAATGACTACGCTCTGGACGCTTTCGACCCAGACAAGATTGTAGCCCTGGGTTTGAAGGGGGCGATGCGGACGGTGCGCAGTCTTCTGACAACTCAGAGCTTCAAGTTGATGTATTACTTGATGAACATGGAGACGGAACACTTTAATACTCAGGGTGAATACATCTGCTCAATTCTCAAGAGTTTGTCAGAGAAGACTCAGATTCCAGAAAATTTGAAAGAGGATATGAAGAGTCTTTTGACCGTTTTCGACGAGAATTCTGCTGAAGCGAAGCAGCCCCTTCGTATGGTGAGTTTGATGCTATGTTCCAATTTTCATAGGAAGAACCTTATTTTGTCAGTTATAGCAGTTACTATATCTACTCTGACGTGTCCATACGTCAAGTCATGTTACCTGCAACTGTAATTTGTATAGATATTATCAATTCCTAATAAACAATAACAATAATAATATAGTTGGATGCTATCAATAAAACATGTTTAGATTTCTAAAAGTCCCTTCCTATAAAAATTGGTATGTACACTAAGCTTATGGGCTCAGCTCTGACCCGAAAGATCGGAATTCTGACTTCTACCTTCCCGTCGCTAGAAAATCAGACAAGCCATGGCTGACGGCTTTGTCCGTGTGTCCACTAGTGTAGGTTGAAGCTAATTATATCAAGTAATATCTAAGACTGATGCATTCATCATTTCATTACATGTTTGTGTATTTCTTTAAAGTTAGTACTATCTGATAATAATGAACATTTGATTTATTTTTACAGAGGTCTAAATAAATCTCCAGCCGCATGGTGAATGTGAGCAGAAAACGAAGAAAAAACTCGACTCACCAGTCTCACCTTTCAAACTGACAGTTCTGGTCCTTACACACATTGTTTACTCACCAGCCTCACCTTTCAAACTGACAGTTCTGGTCCTTACACAACATTGTTTACTCACCAGCCTCACCTTTCAAAACTGACAGTTCTGGTCCTTACACACATTGTTTACTCACCAGCCATCACCTTTCAAACTGACAGTTCTGGTCCTTACACACATTGTTTACTCACCAGCCTCACCTTTCAAACTGACAGTTCTGGTCCTTACACACATTTCTTACTCACCAGCCTCACCTTTCAAACTGACAGTTCAGGTCCTTACACACATTGTTTACTCCCCAGCCTCACCTTTCAAACTGACAGTTCTGGCCCTTACACACATTTCTTACTCACCAGCCTCACCTTTCAAAGTGACAGTACCGGTCCTTACACACATTGTTTACTCACCAGCCTCACCTTTCAAAGTGACAGTACCGGTCCTTACACACATTGTTTACTCATCAGCCTCACCTTTAAAGTGATAGTACTGGTCCCGACACGTTTCATGCGACATTTAAACTACCAAAATAAAAGTGCAGATGAATAAAATATCACTGATAAATTATATCCGGGAGACTTATACAAAGTTATTAAAATATATATATAATATATTTTTAATAATTTCGGCCAGGCACACTCAAATAAACAAAGTAAAACAAAACTATTCATTCTCTTTACTGAATACTGACATTTGATATAGTATTATTCATAAAAAAAGTAAAGCCTAACTGAAAAGAAAGAAAAAAAGAGTATCAATTGAAATAAATATTTGTTATTCAAAACAACTCACATTAAGAAATAAAATTTGAATCTTTGAATGAACTAATTATTATGATGACAAAACGGGGCGAAAAGTTTAAGCTCGACTGTTTGGGATTTTGCCTATCTCTCTGTTCTGCTATACTGCCAAATTTTG
>JBCFYV010011164.1:16070043-16098469 GCA_039000515.1 Timema cristinae | reverse complement strand
GGATTTTATCTGAACTTAAACAACTAAATACTCTACACCTTTCTAGTGGTTTGGGAGCAACGAGGAGGGGATGTATCTGAGATTTAAACAACTAAAACACTCTACACCTTTTCTAGTGGCTTGGAGCAACGGGGGAGAGGATGTATCTGAGACTTAAACAACTACACACCTACACCTGTCTAGTGGTTTGGAGCAAACGGGGAGGGGATTCTTTAGTTGCATTTGAAAATTTAGTGCGGTATAAAAAATCAAGATTCGAGGGCCATACAAACTGCCACTTTTGATTTGTACTTCCAGTTATTGTATACTGGCTGTTTGGGCTGACTCCAAGAAAAACTATTAAATGGCCCATACATAAGTACAAAGCTAACACTCTTTTCCTAGTGAATCAGTGTAAAAAAAAAAGAGGGGAAAAATAATAGGAACTATTTTTTTTTCTAGTCAAAAGGACTATCTTTAAATTATAGAGTAACTAATTTGTATATATAAGGGTAATTATTTATTTAAAAAAACCTCTAATTTTAAATAATAAATGCGAGCTATAACGAGTTTTATTGGTAGCGTGGTAGCCTCTTACCGTGTTAATATGTGAATGTAATATATCTCCTTGTTAATAATTTGTGCCACACCAGTGTTTAGAATAACAATATTATTTATAGGTTGTAGCATCGGATGGCGTACCATAGACTATAAACAACAACAAGGCGCTGACTTACCCAGTTTGCCCGCTGCCGAGGCTCCATGCAAGATAGACACAAGTCGGACGTAACTTCGCGGGACCGCAACAAAACTAATATTAACTTGAAGAATGGGGCGCAAATCGGCGACGCCCGTAAAGTGGACTGACTGACGCAATGCGGATATCCACATCGTGAAGATTCCCGACCGGCCACGAACTTCCCCGAAGTTCGTTTTAGGCATGCGCAATATGTTCCCTGGCGATCCTAAATGTTTTCCCCCCCAATGTCTCCCTTCTTTTCCCCCTCTGTGGCAGATTGTATTTATACGGGCATCTGAGCCTACTATCGACACAATTGGGCCTTAACCGTACTAGGAGTAGGAGAAGCTCCGGCTTCATTCGTATTATAATGTAAGATCTAAATTATTTTCTGGCAACTCTAACTTAGCTTTGTATTAATATTAATTATTCTAAATTCAGTTTTGACGTCATTTCAATTTATCTCAAAATATGGAGCATTGTAGTAAATTTAATGTGACCTCGTTGGTATCACAATGCGAATCGAGTCGTAATCCTTGCTGGATAATAATCGATTATTAACTTTTGAGAGATATCGATTTTCTTTCATCAATATAGAATGTTTGTTTTTTAACTCGATATTTCTGTGAGAAATATTTAAATGCATGTTCGCGGGAACATTGAGTTGGTTGAACTTAGGATTAAAACTTTTGTACCTTTGCTATAGACTCGTAACTATTTATTGTTATAAATTATTCGGAGTAAATTTGTGGATACCAAATTAGGGTATTTTTCTTATGTTTAGTTCTAGGAGGTTATTAAGTGTAAA
Organism: Timema cristinae; assembly: GCA_039000515.1. NCBI lineage: Eukaryota > Metazoa > Arthropoda > Insecta > Phasmatodea > Timematidae > Timema > Timema cristinae. The sequence goes on along the minus strand of JBCFYV010011164.1, from coordinate 16,096,943 downwards.
TAAGCTTTGGTATTTAACTGTTAAGATATAAACCATATTATTGTAAGCTTCCTCTTGTAACGTATCTTAATCATCACAAACATTATGACTGCCATTATAAAAAAAGAAAAGGGAACCAAAGCCTATACAAGTTTTGTAACGCTAAAGTTGAGTAAATGATTATTTGTTTGTTATGAACTTTCTAAAATCTACTGATAATACTATAACATTTTTACGACGTTTTGGTGAAAAACATAAATATTATACAATTATATATATTACAACGATATTTGATGTTCAATATTTAATCCTTTTAAATAAATTTGATATTCTATATTCTACAAATATCTTCTTGACGTGATTTATAATATAAGATTCACCCACCATACCCTAGGTATACGAGAGTATATTTAAGTAAGTTTTCTAATATGGTGAACATGAGGGGCTGTATATATTCTTTACCTTCTCTTGAGATGGACTATCCATATGTTTTACTCTGCGACAGGTGGGAGTTGCGAGATCTGATGATTTGAATGTTGTCTTTAAACCTTGAAAGGACAGAACTCCTTGCATTCACTCCTGATGTCCCCCCTTTTTTGTATGTACCTTTCTTGTAGTTTGAGCCTCCCCCCCATTAGGACGGTTCAAAATCTGCGCTACTCTGCTTTCTTGTGTAGAGGTTCATAGAGTTTGGAAACTCAGACTCGTAGGGGACTTAGAGTTATTAACCTTATGTATTGGCAAGACGTCAGGATTTCTGGCACACTTAATCACTGAGTGTATTCAGCTAGGTCTTCCCTGGACTAGGGTGAAAAGTCGCATATTAGAATCTCTAGTGTCTAAAAGAGATAAGGACTCCCTGTATAAGCAAAACGTTCGCCGTTTTCAGTTTCCTCAGGAACCCTTTCGATTATTTATCTTGGCTATCTCTGAGGCGATTGAAGTGTTGGGTATTAATGTACCTGAGAATGACATAGTGGATATTATCCTTGAAAATGTGTCCCCTTTGACAAGGAGACATTTCATATTTTCTTATAGGCCTACTACTGTTTCCGAGCTTTACTCGTTGGCGTCCAGTATAGAGGGTTCACTTTTGGCCGAGAGGGAATATTTGTATGAATTTCCCGCGCAGGTACCTCGTAACTTCAGACAGGAAAGACCCCCCCAACTTGCGACTATTACCAGGCCTATTATGAACGTGGGTTCTAGTCCCACTACTAGGCAAAGAGGCGGGAATAGGTCAAGAAGATCTTCTGATTTAACCCACGTCCGATGTTATCGTTGCCGTCAATTAGGGCACCTTCAGTGGGAGTGCCCCTCGGGAAACGTGTGACGCGTGGTGGTAGTAAGGGGGCCGCCGCGCGTGAAGTTTCCAAATCTTCTATCCCCCTTTCCCCTGTTGTTGGATTCTCAATTAGATCCGTGCCTGGCTCTGCCTTACTTGACACTGGTTCAAGTGCTTCGTTTATTAGTGTTGATTTTTTGAATAGTTTAAATAATGTTGGGAAGATACTGGTGGGGAAAGTCGGTGTTAAGGCCTTTGTCTTAGGCAATGGCAACCTCCTTAAGGTTAGTGAGAAAGTGAGTCTTTCCATAAAAATAAAGGGGTTTTCTTGGAAGAGGGACTTGTATTGTGTTCCATCATTACCCTACAACTTAATCTTAGGTAATGACTTCCTGTGGGGAACTGGTGCTGTCATTGACCTGGCTAGGAAGGAGTTAAGTTTTGGGTTTTCGCCCAGGGTTAAAATCCCGTTTTATACTAATCATATTTTTCATAGTTTATGTTTGTTTGATGATGGTAAAATAGCCATTAGGGGTCTGCTATCTAAGTTTTCAGATGTCATTACTACCAGGTTAGGTAGTTGTAACGTCCTGCCTTATGAAATCGTAATGAGTGACAACATTCCCATTAGATCAGGTCCGTACTCATGTGCTCCGCCCAAGATGAAGGTTTTTCGGGAGTTGATCAATGATTTAGAATCAAAAGGGGTCATCCGCCCCTCGAACTCACCGTATGCAAGTCCTGCATTTATTATACCCAAAAAAGGGGAAGGCTTCAGACTTATCGTCGATTATAGGAAAGTCAACAAAAAGATCCAGTTTGACCCATACCCAATGCCTAGCGTAGAATCAGCCTTTCAGCATCTTGGTAGAGCTCGTGTATTTAGCCTGATTGATCTCAACGCAAGCTTTTTGCAATGCGCCTTGACAGAGTCTTCAAAAAAGTTTACTGCTTTTGTCACTCCGTGGAGACAATACGAATTTAACCGTGTCCCCCTTGGCTGTAGTATAGGCGGACAAGCCTTAAGTCGCGTACTGGACCATGTGTTGTCTGACATAAAATACGATTATGTATTTAACTACTTGGATGACATATGTGTATATAGCAATTCGCTTGAGGATCATTTAGTGCATTTAGAGGAAGTGTTGACTCGATTAAGGCGAGCAGGCCTGACCGTAAATCCCGATAAGGTTACTTGGGCAAAACCCTCCATCAAATACCTGGGGTATGTTATTTCTGAGGGAAACCTCCTTATAGATCCCGAGCGAATCAGCCCCATCATTAATTACCCTCCCCCCTCAAATCTCAAGGGCGTGATGCGTTTTGTTGGCATGTGTGCCTATTACGCCAGATTTGTCCCGGCCTTTTCAGAGATTACCGCTCCGCTCAATGCTCTAAAGAGGAAAGGTGTCACCTTTTGTTGGGGTGAGGAGCAGGCTCAGGCTTTTAACCTATTGAAAGAAAAGCTTATCTCCCCCGAGGTACTAAGGATGCCCGATTTTTCTACTCCATTTCTCCTTCATGTTGATGCTTCGTCTGTGGCTCTGGGGGCTGTGTTGTCTCAGAGGTCATCGGAGGGAGTCCGGCCGATAGCCTTTGCTAGTCGAACTCTCACCGATGCCGAGAGGCGATACAGCGCCTATGAAAAGGAATGTCTCGCCTGTGTCACAGGCGTTGAGCGTTTCGCCGACTACCTAGAGCAACGAGAATTCGAGCTCTACACCGATAACCAGGCTCTTGCGTGGATGTGGGGTCACCCCAAGCAGCTAGGGAAAATAGGAAGATGGGTTTGGAGACTATCTAGGTTCAAGTTCTCCACCCACCACATTTCCGGGAAACATAACGTTGTGGCAGATGCTTTGTCCCGCATGGCGGAAGATAACTCTCCTATTGGTTCTCTCGAGGTAGCTCCTGCTTCCTGTGTTATTCAGTCCATTCCTGAATCTTTTACGTCGATTGGGAACCACCAAAATAACGATCCGTGGTGTGTAGACTTAAAAGACAGGATATCTAGAGGGGAGAAAATAGGGTCATATGCTATATTCAAGGGGCTATTAGTTGTGACGAATTCTAAAGGGAAGTGCAGGAAAGTGGTTGTGCCAGGGGCGGTGCGATCAATGTTGCTGAAATATTTTCATGACTCTGCATATGGTGGCCATCTTGGAGTTTTAAAAACCTTTAGGAAAATTACTAAGGAATTCTTCTGGCCCGGTTTGTATAACGATGTGAAGGAGTGGGTTAGCCATTGTGAGAGCTGCCAAAAGGCTAAACCCGCCCAAAATTCCAGAGTTGGGCTCCATTCGGCCGATGTTGCCCAACGTCCCTGGGACAAGGTCTTCATCGATTATATTGGGCCAATCACCCGTTCCACTTTAGGTAATTCGTGTATCCTTATTTTGGTAGATGCCTTTTCCAAGTTCGTGGTTCTGATCCCGTTGCGCAATATGAAGGCTACCACTACTGTCAACGCCCTCTGCAGACGAGTGTGGGCATTATTTGGAGCACCACGTGTTGTGGTCAGTGATAATGGTCCTTGTTTCCGATCTAGCTGTTTCAAAAATATGTGTTTCGGTTGGGGAATCAAACATGTGACCACTAGCCCCTACCACCCCGGACCCAACCAGGTGGAAAGATTCAACCGCAACTTAGTCATAGCTCTTACTATTTACCACAGTGAGACGCAGAATGCGTGGGATCAAGACTTGGATTTTTTGAATTTAGCTTTCAATTCTGCTTTCCATGATTCGATTGGCTGTTCTCCTGCTTCCATCTTTCTGGGTAGAGAGTTGAATCACCCCCTATTAGCCATTTGGAACATAGACCCATTATTAGAGAATTATGATGACTCCTCCCATAAGGATAGATGTCAACGTGCCCTGGATCACCTTAAAAGGGCTCAAAGAAGGGTGGCTACTGCTTATAATAAGGGGAGACTCCCCGTTCCCTTCTGTGTGGGGGATAGCGTTTTATGTAGGGAATTCCCTTTGAGCTCCTCGGCGGAGAAGAGATCAGCGAAGTTGTGCCAGAGGTGGAGTGGTCCATGGACGGTTGACAAGTTTCTGACCCCCGTGACCGTCTATCTCAAGAATGTGAAGGATGTATCTATTTCTAGGCGAGCTCATGTTAGCCATTTAAAAAAAGGTTTATCTTCCCACCCTAAGGTTTGAGCCCAATTGTCCCTAGGGATATGGTGTGGACCTTTTTTAAATTTTTTATGTGAGTTTAGGATATTGTGATAATTAATATATATATATACATATATATATATGTACTTAGATATATTTATAACGTTAGCAAGTAAATGGTAGGTTAGGGATTGTTTATTCTTTGCTACTCCTGGGCCCAGGGCAAGTATTTTGAATGATATAAATATATGTACATTTTTTATTATGTGCCGGACATGTGTATACCTAATCAAGATACATCCTCGTAGTAGTGACAAGTGCAAAACTAGTGGAATAGTGCACCGAGTGGCTAATGACTGGCTGATTCTGTGCTACCAGGCGGCCATTGAAACTACGAACTGCACCATGTGATAACTAGTCTAATCCTTTTTTCCTCGTATGAGAGCGAGAAAAAAAAAAATAATATATATAATTTTTTTTTTTTTGAACATTGGATAAGGACCCTAATTAAGTAGGGATGAGAACATTTAATTCTGTTTACTGCTTCTGTTTTTTTTTTGTGTGTGCAGCCCAGAGGAATCCGGTTTTCTATGTCGTCTCCCTCCCCTTCCCTTTATCCCGTGCGCATGCCGCGAGAGAAGTGGCTTGGTGATGCAGACCTGATGTGGAAAAGATTGTGGTGGCGGTTCGCAGCCTTCTATCAGATGTAAACGGTGGAGCTACTATGGTGGGCAGCTGAACGACCTGGCGTTGGGCATTGTGCCTAGTCCCTTCGGCGGTCGCAGCGGACACACACATCCGATCTACAAGGGTCCTGGAAGACAATCTGGCGCCAAGAAAGTAGTAGAAGGATGTGATGGCCTACTCCATCCCCCTTCGCCCCTTCAAGGGGGGGAGATTTGTAGCATCGGATGGCGTACCATAGACTATAAACAACAACAAGGCGCTGACTTACCCAGTTTGCCCGCTGCCGAGGCTCCATGCAAGATAGACACAAGTCGGACGTAACTTCGCGGGACCGCAACAAAACTAATATTAACTTGAAGAATGGGGCGCAAATCGGCGACGCCCGTAAAGTGGACTGACTGACGCAATGCGGATATCCACATCGTGAAGATTCCCGACCGGCCACGAACTTCCCCGAAGTTCGTTTTAGGCATGCGCAATATGTTCCCTGGCGATCCTAAATGTTTTCCCCCCCAATGTCTCCCTTCTTTTCCCCCTCTGTGGCAGATTGTATTTATACGGGCATCTGAGCCTACTATCGACACAATTGGGCCTTAACCGTACTAGGAGTAGGAGAAGCTCCGGCTTCATTCGTATTATAATGTAAGATCTAAATTATTTTCTGGCAACTCTAACTTAGCTTTGTATTAATATTAATTATTCTAAATTCAGTTTTGACGTCATTTCAATTTATCTCAAAATATGGAGCATTGTAGTAAATTTAATGTGACCTCGTTGGTATCACAATGCGAATCGAGTCGTAATCCTTGCTGGATAATAATCGATTATTAACTTTTGAGAGATATCGATTTTCTTTCTTCAATATAGAATGTTTGTTTTTTAACTCGATATTTCTGTGAGAAATATTTAAATGCATGTTCGCGGGAACATTGAGTTGGTTGAACTTAGGATTAAAACTTTTGTACCTTTGCTATAGACTCGTAACTATTTATTGTTATAAATTATTCGGAGTAAATTTGTGGATACCAAATTAGGGTATTTTTCTTATGTTTAGTTCTAGGAGGTTATTAAGTGTAAATAAGCTTTGGTATTTAACTGTTAAGATATAAACCATATTATTGTAAGCTTCCTCTTGTAACGTATCTTAATCATCACAAACATTATGACTGCCATTATAAAAAAAGAAAAGGGAACCAAAGCCTATACAAGTTTTGTAACGCTAAAGTTGAGTAAATGATTATTTGTTTGTTATGAACTTTCTAAAATCTACTGATAATACTATAACATTTTTACGACGTTTTGGTGAAAAACATAAATATTATACAATTATATATATTACAACGATATTTGATGTTCAATATTTAATCCTTTTAAATAAATTTGATATTCTATATTCTACAAATATCTTCTTGACGTGATTTATAATATAAGATTCACCCACCATACCCTAGGTATACGAGAGTATATTTAAGTAAGTTTTCTAATATGGTGAACATGAGGGGCTGTATATATTCTTTACCTTCTCTTGAGATGGACTATCCATATGTTTTACTCTGCGACAGGTGGGAGTTGCGAGATCTGATGATTTGAATGTTGTCTTTAAACCTTGAAAGGACAGAACTCCTTGCATTCACTCCTGATGTCCCCCCTTTTTTGTATGTACCTTTCTTGTAGTTTGAGCCTCCCCCCCCATTAGGACGGTTCAAGGTACCTATACGATTATATTGATATACTTCACCTGAATTAAATGTTATTAATATATATATATATATATATATATATATATATTAAATGTTATTAATATATATATATATATATATATATATATATATATATATTATTCAGGTGTACAAATAAAGTCCTATATTTTGGCAAATAGAAATGAGATACAAACAATCTATTGGAACATAAATACTGGGCAATCAACTGAGTGGTTACATGTCTTGTTCTCGTTGCTCCTAGATGCAAACAAGGCAGTGCTGTGTGATCAACCCCCTCCTCCCTCGAGATTATTCTCAGACCGTGAGTGTGCCCTCAAAGCTGTCCCTTTCATTCGTATCAGCGGTGGTCTAGTCTTGGGACTGTAGTGCCGGAGCGAGTAATCTAATTGGCAGACTGAAACACACACGCGCTCTTATTGGTCTGGGCTGTAACACACCATACTATAGCATAGTTAGTATATTACAACCATTTAGTGGTGGTAACATTACATTGGATAGTATAACAATATACTATAGTATATTACAGACACATGGAGGTAGATATTAGACACATTAATCGCCTAGAAATAGTATGTAATACTATTTTTATTGCATAAGTGTGAATGAGTGATGTACGAGTGTGCACTCACTCATGTATAATTAGGTTCTAAGAGCCGTTAGCTTACTGCTACTTGTATTACATATTTAAATTAGTGTCATGAACGACTCCATGATTTCCCTAATACAATCTAGGCAAGCTCTATAAGATATAGTTCATCTATGACATTTTAACATTATTATTATTATTATTATTATTATTATTATTATTATTATTATTATTATTATTATTATCACCGCGTCTCACTACCCGTTCAAGTTATACGCACTTACGCTAATGTGTAATGGTAGGGTGATTGTGAGATGAAATGGAGGACCTACGGTTTAACGTGGAATCCAAACCACGGTGGAGGCCTGGCATTCCCCACATTCACAAGTTGTGATTAATACACGTCTTGTCAGAGGTGAAGGAAGGGTTTGATAATCAGATAAATCTGTGCCGGGACCGAGGATTGAACCCCGGACCCCAGCACAGAAGTCCGACACCTTACCCCTAGACCGCCAGGTCACCCGTTAACATTGTTAACTTAGGTCGTCTCGTACAGCTGTTGAAGAGTTGCAATCATCATTCTCCGAACAAATACATGCTATCCCTCTGATGAGTGATGTGGATTGACACCTACTATTAAAGTGGAATGCCAGGCCTCCACCGTGGTTCGGATCTCACGTTAAACTGTAGGTCCTCCATTTCATCTCACAATCACCCTACCATTACACATTAGCGTAAGTGCGTATAACCCGAACGGGTAGTAAGACGCGGTGCTAATAATAATACTATTAAAGTCATAAAACATGGCTTATATTGTTGTATTTCTATAACTCTTAGGAAATTTGATATTTGTCGTGAACGGATTATACCCCTTGATGCTACTCATAAATTAATTTATGCCGGACGGGACTGTATTGTTTAGCTTACTATATGTAATTATAAATAAACAAATAAATATATTATTATTATTATTATTATTATTATTATTATTAGCACCGCGTCTTACTACCCATTCAGGTTATACGCACTTACACTAATGTGTAATGGTATGGTGATTGTGAGATGAAATGGAGGACCTACAGTTTAACGTGGAATCCGAACCACGGGGGAGGCCTGGCATTCCCCACATTCACAAGATGTCTTGTCAGAGGTGAAGGAAGGGTTTGGTAATCAAAATAAATACAATTTTAGTAATTTAAATAATTACTAACTTTAATTTGATAATGAATGATAACAATAAACTACACATCAAGAAAACAACACCACGCAGGTAAACATCCATATAAATAGCTAGGTAACACTAGGGCTATCCGTGTGTGTTTGTTGGCGCTAATAAACCCCCTCTCTTCCTCAAGTTACCTTTCCCCTCCCTCCCTATTCCATCAACTGCCACACGTATTCTTCCTCCCTCCCCTTTTCCTTCTTCTTAATTCCCTTGATTGTGCCTTACTTCCTTCATTACTCCAAGCCTCGGGCCCCAAACTTCACACACCTCCTAATTCTTCTGAACTCGCTGCCAAGTTCGCAGAGAGCTGATGTTGTTTTGTTCGACACTTCTTCTTCCTTTTCTCGACGAAGCGAAAGGGCTTTCAAATTTCTACCGGCATTTTACTTTTTATCCTTTATTTACCGGGAAAAAAAAAAATAGAAACAGTTTTCCTATTTGTGCTAGGACAAAGGAATCTGTTTTATGAAGTGCATGTTTGTTGTTTATCAACTCCAACGGAGAATAAACTTAAAATAATCATTTATAAATGTTCAGTGACAGACGCGTAGCAAATTGACATAAAGCGTTTCAAATCAGATTATATTTTTATATTTTATAAACATTTCACAAACATGAAACACTTATAGCTATTTTAGTATTATTATTATTATTATTATTATTATTATTATTATTATTATTATTATCATCATCATTACCATCATCATATTGACTTGAACTATTATTATAGCAGTATACAACTATCATTATTTTTTAATTTTAAAACTCACTATCAATGTAAAACGTTACAAAGTATTTTTTTACTTCGATATATTAGAGGGTCTTTAAAAAACTATATGTTCTATGAAAGTATTTATTAAACATACTAACTAATATAATTGCAACATTTTCTTGCTCGTTATTTCTTAATGATGTATTTAAGTGTAAGTTTCCTCTTTGAAACTTTTGTTCCCTAATGATGACTCAAGTTTCCCAACACTAATAAATTAATGGTCCCGTTTGACATGTTTATATTACATACTATTTGTAGTTTATCTTTACATTTCATTAAAGGAGTGAATAGTCGTCAACTGTATCTGATATTCAACTAAGTTCTAGTATCATTATTATTACCACCTACTCTTACATTTTGAAATAAAATAAATAATATAGCAGTAATTTGCAAGATTCTTGGTAAATAGTGATCTTCAACACAAGATTTTTCAAAATCGATCTCTACCAAAAACGAGGACATTTTAGCAAGCTATTTAAGAAGCATATCTATCATTTATATATCTGAAATTAGGCTTATCTTGGATTGATCCAAAAACATTTTTCTTTTTAATGGGAATCTATTAATTTTAAATGAACTATTTTATTATGTTTTGTTTAAATAATTTTATTTTTCATTTATTTTGATTGCTTTTAAATACACAGTCACGATTAATAGTGCTATTTTTAAATTATCTATTTTTAAAATTTTGAATCCTACTATCCATTCAGGTTGTAAAATATATAATCTAGGCCCTACTAATTACGATAGTATGTCAGGGATGAGTAAGGTTTAATTTAAGAGAAAATGTACCCACATCTGCATGTAGGGAGAGTGGAAAAAGAAAACCACCCTCAGTACACTCGATCGGGATCCAAACCCCGATCTCCTTGTAATCTATAATATTTAACTTAATTATAAATGTTTTTCTCTGCACATTTAGTCTTGTATATTATTGTATTCCTAAGAATATTCTCAGTGCGGACTTCTTTTAAGTCTTGTGACTTGTTGATTGCTAGTTGCTATTACATTAAAGGAAATTGAAATTTAAATAATTGAAATATTTACTTCATAAATTATTCATCACGATACAGGATTCAAACTCAAAACATTTAATACACTAATAAAAAAAAGTCCCTTGTCCAATTCACAAATATTCCTAAATGAATTTTAGTTCAAATATATTTTATTATCATTTGATTGTACCGATCAACCTAGCAGGTTATTTGCTGTAGTTTATATGTTTATTCATATTGTACTGTACTTATAATCAAGTGATATTATTTATTTGTGTCTGTTTTTGTACTAGGGTAGTACCATTGTATTACAATCATTAATATTATTAATATCAATTGATTATCTTGGTTTAGATACATTGAAATTAATAAAACATTTGAAATGGAACCACGTTTATAAGTAGTATTTTAATAATATCTCGATACAGCTAATAATAATTATATTCATGTTTTGTAATACGTTGTAAGAAACTTCAAACAGTTATAAGCTATTAATTCATTTTATAATAGATATAAATACATATTTTATATTTTTATACATTTTGTATTAAACAAGACTTTTGGCAGGTCTTACACTTTATAATAAAACAAGAACAAATAAAAAGTGAAAAGTAATTCAAATTTCTTTTACTGTAAAAATCATGTTTAAGTAACAGACAATAGGCTAAAGTAAAACTAATTATTATTACATAAAAAATTACCCACTAGAAGGTAACTTTGTTTACTAGCCCTGCGTCTTACTACTCGTTTGGGCTAGAGGTAAGTTATATGTAGGCCTACTAATTACGATGATTAATGTGTTAAGGATGAGGAAGGCTGAATTTATTGGAAGTGTAACTGGATTTGCGTAGAATGAAAAATCATTTAGGAAAAATCACTATCAGTCCACCCGACTGGGATCTGAGCCCCGATCTCCACGTAATACTCAAGATTGCGATAGTGATACATTAAAGTTAGATAATGCGGCCACCTAATCGGATGGGTAACAAATTAAAGAGCCGTGTTAATTCAGCAGTGTACACATGTCACCATCATTTTCTACTGTCAGGTTAGGTCAGTTTAGTAAATTACCTCCATCCTCCACTTTCTTTACATCATCCTTCCTCCTTTAATCGCCATGTATCCCTCCCTTTATGATACAAGTGAGTAAGCTCGAGTGATTTATTAGCCTCATTGTCACCTACTCTGTTCCATTTTAAACCATATTTTTAATACAACGATATGCACTGTGTTTAACAATCACATGATGGCTCTATACTTTTAGTGGGTTTAAAATTCACCTCCAAGAAACTGTTTTTTTGTTTGTGAAGTAAGAAACAAAAATCTCCAAATGGACTAGGTAACTTTCATAGGAAGAACCTCTTAGAAAATACAAAACTTTTTATTTTGTGTTTAAAATTGATAATTTTTTGTTATTTTAATAGTGTTAATTTATAGGTATTTTATATATACATATATATATATATATATATATATATATATATAACATATGTAAACACCACTGTGATGGTAGCGCCCATGTTTGCAAAGGAAAAAGTTTCACGGATTTATGGAGTCTAGGTGTGCTTGGTATTACAGATCCTGTAAAGAAGAACTCTCTAAAAGAAGTAGACGTAGCAACTAAAAAAACACTTCCTACTTCTTAGAGACAGTAGAATTAATTATGGAGGATGTTACGAAGTGCATATTCCCTGGGTGAAAGAACATTCACCATTATCTAGCAATTATAACATCGCAACAAAACGACACAAGCCAAATGTAATAAAATTAAAGGCAGGTGGTTATTTTGAGACCTATCACCAAACTCTTTTAGTGAGTAGATAAATAATATTAATGTGTAAAAAAACAAGGTCCTGATTTAGAGAGGGGAAATAATGATAACATCATACATGACGGCAGAACAACAAGACTACGACACATGTTGGATGCATTATCCAGGGAAAAGATTAAACCATCTTTGAACGACTGTTAAAATAAGGTAGCAATTTAATTGAATATTGTAATATTTCTTGGATTCAGACTGAAAAGAACGTGTTTAGTTTCTGACATAAAGAAAGCTGTCCTACAGATCAGTTTGTACAAAGAAGACAGAGATTTTCTACGATTCTTGTGCAGAGACATGTTTTAGTTCTACTTAACCAGACTACTCGCGGGTCACTGTTTGAACATTGATGAGAAGTTTATATGTGGATAATTGTGTGACTAATGTCAAGCTTTAAGAGAAGCCACAGAAGTTCGTTGGGGAATGGTTAATTTTGTAACTTAGTCGTGTCAATAATATCGATTGAAGAGATAATGTCAATTTAATTACTAGCTCTGGGAGGGATCATTCATTGAACTTGGGATATTATCGATATCTTTAACTTTGTGAAATAATGTCATTATTGAATTCTATTAGTTATATATTTGATACTTTGACCTTTTGTAAATATTTGGAACTTATTAATTGGGCTTAAATTTCATAATGCGTAGAATGATCTTATTTTACTATGATATCGTTAAGCTTCAACGTATGGTTAGTTAATTGTATTTTGAGAAGTTCTATGGAATAATTTGTTATTATAATGAGATTATTTAGCGTTAACCGCATAATGGAATAGGGGTTAGTTCTTCTGAGATTATTAAGATATTTTTGGATCAATTATTATGTTTTATAAGAAATGTATTTTGCTGGTTAACTAATGAGGATAACATGATTATGACAGTTATTCCGTAAATAAACTTTACTAATGGAAGTCTTGACGTTATGATAAGGTTGTTGTTGATCTAAAGACACATTTAATTATGGTGTCGTTCTTTAATGCTGGCACTCAAAATAATTAATTGATGTTTTTTCTAAAACTTCGCATGTTGTCAGAATGTGGGAATAATAGCTTTTCGAAAGCTTCTTGTATATTTTAAAGATTATCTCTATATAATATATTATTATATATTTTCATATGATATTAACTTCTTGATGAATAAATATAAACTTAAGACTAGTTCATGCATTTATTAGTCTAATGGTTCACCATACCTATTTTTACATGTATTTTCGTTTTACTTTAATTTTGGGATATATATACCTTTTGGTTAATGAGCTCTACGAGGTTGACCGTCCATATATTTACTTCACCAACTGGTGTGGGTTGCGAGATCTGAGTTTCGAATGTTTGATCTCAGGCATTCAAAGGACAGAACTCCGATCGCTTACTCCTATTGCCCCCTTGTTATTCATTGTTGTTTGGACCTTTTGTTTATTCCTTATTTTAGTTAAGGAGGGTTCATACTCATCCATCGTACAACACCCAGAGTTCTTCACGTCAACAAGCCTCAGAAAAGGTATAAATACAAATACTCCGTTCTTTGCTTTGTCACACGAATATAACACCGTGCTTTTAGCTACAACTCTTGTTAATCTCTCAACAGCTGATGGTGTCTCCCTTGTTTTCGTGGAATATTGGATTCTGCTGCTCAAAGTACTTTCATCGCGGAACAATGTGGACAATCACTACAGGTCAAAGGCAATCATGCCTCAAGGTCAATCAATGGTATTTCCCAAGTTCTTGTAACGTTACGTGGTATAATGTTACAACTGGACCCCGCCCCATACTGACGTGATTAGAGATTTGTAACATTACGTGGGATAATGTTACAACTGGACAACAAGCATACTACCCGCTCCAATAAATTCAACTCAATTAGGATCCCTACAATAGTATTTTTCTCTGTTGTAGTTCTTGTAGGCTAAGAAGACATAATAGAAACAATGCTGGACAATATATTTATTACTAAATCCAATCCTAAGTATTAAATTGTTCGTGCACTTACAATACTAATCTGCTCACAATAGAATCCTGCAAGGCTGGCCGGCACCTGGAATCCTAGACTGGCGAGTGGGTCAAGGGAGATCCAGTGGGTCAACAAAGCGACCCGGCACTCCGACTGTACTAGCGTGAAATGAACCGAGAAACTATCAACATCAACTAGAAGACAATTATGTATCCGACCCCTGACGGAGACTAGAGGAACCTCCTTCAAAACATCGGGTGATTGGAGATATTCACGGATATTCCGATGGAGCAAGCGGAATCAACAATGGTGTACGTGACTGTTTGAAGGCATCGTTGACGTCATCATATGCGTGTTTGGTGAATTCCCACCCCTTTCCATAACAACGAAATCCCTATATAATGGCTGTGCAAGCTTGCCATAATCGACTATCCTACGATCAACGATCGACGACAGACCATTGTCATGGATCTGGACAATGGCTGGAGAAAACTTGTAAAAATGTATCAAAATCGTCGCTTAGACGGGTGGAGTTATGAACTCTAACTTCTTTATAAACTTTAAACATTTTGCATATAATATTCAGTTTCAAAATCTAACGTATTAATATTTTGATCGCCAAAAAATGTCTAAATATTCTATCTTAGATAGGTCGCCGCTCGGGCGCTGTAACTTTTGCTTATATTTTTATTCTCGTAAATATCCTCAGTTATGTGCTGATTAGAAGTTTGACTTGTTAATATTATATTGTTTGGAATCGTAGAGTAATTTTTTTTATCGAAGTAACTTTTCATATTTAAAATTATGGTTTGATTTAACGTAACGTGAAGTCACTTTTTATTGGAATTTAAATTAGGATGACTTTAATCTTTTGTAACGTAAGTTCTGTTTGAACAGCTAAAGTTTTGTTAACTGATGGAACTGTTAGTTCCATATTCTAAGTCAGATCTGATAGTCCCGTGGGAGTTTGGCTTATGTCTGATAGTCAAACCCTCTCGTTGTGTAGACTCTGTTGTATAGTCGTCAAATTTAAATCTTTATATTTATGATATCGTTTTCTGTGAATTAAGAAACTTTTGGAACCATATCAAGGTGCCCATTAGGCCCTTATAATTTTGTATCGCATTTAAAAATATTCGCTTTGCTATTGTCTCTTATAGACTGGACTATCAATATTATGATGGATTTCATGTTTCCTTTTGTTTAAACACTTGCGCAACTTTAATGATATAAAGTTGTTGACTTCGAGCATAATTTCCAACTGTACTCATAATGATATAATGAGACCAATTTTTGCTATCTGCGCTATTGTCATTTAATTGAATAAACTGCTCATTTTGTTGAATCTATATATTTTTTATAATTTACATTTTTTGTATGTTAAGTTCATCCTCTCCCTTTTATCCCTTTTGTTGGCCGGGGGGTACAGGACTCAGAGAGGGTGCAACATTCTGGTAAATATTAAAGGCTTAAATTATCTTAATATTTCGTTTATCCGAATGGAAATATAATCTTCCAAGGGTATCTCATATTAATATTGGATAAAATAACTTCAGATCTTCCTCGTGCAGTTCTTTCACCTGAGATAAAAAGTAAGATGACCTCCTTTGTCCTAGCTGACCCCTCATTTGACACCCCTGCACTCATATATATCCTCTTAGTTGCAGACTTGTTTGCACAAATTATGACTGGTGAACAATATATTCTAGGAAAAGACCAGCTCATTGCCTTTGGTACTGTTTTTGATGTCGTCCTTATGGGACCCAACCCCTGCTCTGCAACCAGTGTATTTTTGCATTTTAACTATTTATAAAACCAACACACATTCAGAAAATCTTATCATAAATTAACAATAAGCCCCATAAGTTATATTAGATTATCTAAAAATCATTGTTGTTGGTTATTGTTTTAGTTAGTGTTTATTTTACACACTGGTTGTCCTTCTCAACGTTCAAAAAATGTGTACTTATTTACCAACAGTGTCTATTATATTTGTAAGACTATTATTCCAATATACGTATTTAAAGCTGCAAAATATCACGCCTCTTAACTTCGGATAGCCACTAGTCATTTAGAGATATTTTATTAAAATTTTACTTATTGAGTGTTTTATTTGTGGGCGTAGGTCAAATGAAATTATTATTTAATTATTTTTTAAACTATGGGAAAGTAGGGGCTCAAATCTTGTTCGGGTGTACTGAGAGTATTTACTAAATGGGTTCCTATTTTTCCTCCACGAGAATGTGGGTGTGTTTCCTCAAATCTTAGGCTATTCTTCCCTGCCACATTAGCAAAGTATATACATACATACATTACATACATAACATACATAACATACATACATACTGTACATACATACATACATACATACATACATACATACATACATACATACATACATACATACATACATACATACATACATACATACATACATACATACATGCATGCATACATACATACATACATACATAGAGCATTTAATTCAATTTAGACTATTATTTTCATTGATATAAACTATATCAAATCATTCTTCTTGAGAGTCCCGACCGATTGAGGGAAAATCAAAGTGTAAACGAAGGGAACTACTAACAATATTATCGACATTTTTAATTATAGTATAGTACAAAGAATTCACTCTTGATAGAAACTTATATTTGAATACTATATACAGAGTTACCATCTCAAAATCCTTCAAAAAGAGATAATTCTAAAAGTCACGGCTGAGAGGGGGAGGGCCACTATCAGTTTTAAGTCACGAAAAATATGGACAAGCTCAAACACTCAAGGAATTTAAAACTCTCGGGAAATTATCAGGGATTAATATACTCTCTCAGGGAAATTGGGATATTTGGTTATCTTGGGTCTTAATTGCATTCTATTTAAACACGTTTTTAATATATATATCTTTAAAATATCAAATTTTGTTTATTTGTTTTTATCTTTTTCGTTTGTGGTATATTTAACGTGCACTCTAGGAACTGCTTGATTATATCAACACACTAGAATTTCTATGAGGGAGAGCAAAATATTCTACCAATTTTTCAGGGAGAATTATTTCCACATACTTTTCAGGTTTCTTTTAAATGCCACAATTGACATAGGACCGACGGCTTTACTTCAACTCCGAAGGAAGTTGTACTATGATTGTTTATCACTCAAATAAAATACTTCGACCCCAGCTGGGGGAACGCATTAGCATCGGGCTCCGAGGCGAGCTTTTTGCCCAAAGACCACTGAGGTCAACTATGTTTGTAAGTAACTTTATTGTCGGTGACCTGGTGGTCTAGGGGTAAAGTGTCAGACTTTTGTGCTGGAGGTCCCGGGTTCAATCCTCGGTCCCGGCACAGATTTATCTGATTACCAAACCCTTCCTTCACCTCTGACAAGACATCTTGTGAATGTGTGGAATACCAAGCCTCCACCGTGGTTCGGATTCCACGTTAAACTGTAGTTCCCCATTTCATCTCATAATCACCCTACCATTACACATTAGCGTAAGTGCGTATAACCCGAACGGGTAGTAAGATGCGGTGCTAATAATAAACTTGTATTGCCTATTACATTCATTAAATAAGTATCAATAATAGTTTTATTAATATATATAGTACTAATTGATCAAAATAATATTTTGACTTGCTCTGGATTTCAACCCATTCTTTTTTGCCATACAATAATAGTTATGAAAAGTTTCGGAAAGAGTACACATAGCCACAATAGTAGAAAAATAAGAGTACGCAGTTTTCCCACTTCCAAAATAGTACGGTTGGTAAAGAAAACACAATTCTAGCTACATGAAACACTGGCTATGTGCTACTGGACTCTTGACGCTAAGCTGGAGTGCGGTTAACAAACTGCAACAACGATGAAGGGAAATGTTTACTGTTGGTATGTATAGGGACCGAGGCAAGCTTGAATTTTGACAACCTTGATGCAATCATCCCTCGTCTCTCCCCTTAGTAATTCGAGGAGATTTTGCTTAGGTGGTCAATAGTAATAGACAGAAGGATGTCACACCATGTAGATATTTATTGCTAAATATAGTGTGATTAAATACATTTGGAATATTATTACGTTGGTTTAGATCAAATTCCTCTGTTAATTGATCAAAGGGGATGTTTAAAATATAATCGTTATAAACCTACCTGGATTTAAACCCCGAACTTTCCGCTAACCATAAGCCAGACGCCTTTTATACGATGTTAATCAGTGAGGGTAGGTGGTTTTACTTCATTGGACACAATTTCATTTTTATAAATTATAAAACAAACAATGAAAAGTTTTTGATGTTTTTTTAAATATACATTTAAAAATTAAAATAACAGTTTTTATTAAAGTTTCCTGTAAATAACTAAAAATCTGTTGTTGTTTTTTTAGAACCAGCGATGGTTCTCAGCTCTAAGGCAATATCGTAATCTATTGTGTGCCCGGAAAGAGTTGATCCTATCGAAGTCTCCAAGAGTTCTCTCAAAAGAAAGAGTCCTGTGCTATTCGGGAGTTCTGTACATTATCATGTATTGGGGGCTGGCAGGCTTAGGGGCGAGTTAGCATGACAAAGTAAAGTGTGAGAAAGGGTGTGTGTCCATCTCATTGATGGCATGTGTGCTCTACTCTGGCACAATGTGATGGCTCCAGATCCAAGCCAAGATAACATTCTGTCTTCTTACACATAGTAGTAACACATACGATCGCTTTTAGGAAAACAAAACACATATGTTCCACTAGTATGTGCACCCGTTCTTCGCACGTATCTATAAAGTATCTCTGATTTTTTTTCTTATATAAAATTAACCACAAGGGAAAGTAATCCAATCTTAAATTCTGTTTGGATATAAATCCTTTGTTGGTTTAAATTGTGTTACGAAACGAAAAAGGTTGGATGACTAAAACATTATGTTAAAATAAAGATATAATTTAAACATGTATGCTAAAATTACTTTTGAAAATTAAGTTACAACTTCTGTATGCACAATATTTGAGTTTTTTCCTGTTTGTGCTAGTAAAAAATAGGGAATTACAAAGCATAGTGGAGTGAAGGAAAGTTGATAGTGCTTTGTTAGGAATGAGTATTGACGACCGCCTATCCTCTGATAAGGTCTCCTAGATAAAGTAATAGCTGACAGCGTCCAAACAGTATTAAGTAGAACCACATATATACTTATATAGATCACCAAGTTTTCAACAATGATACCCAGCTTAAATCCCAGCTAAACCTTAGTGACTTGAAACTAACAATAACGAGATTATACCATCCCAATCGGTCAGCATCCAAACTCTTGTTTGAGATCCATGTAGTTAAATAATAAAAACTCTCTATTTGACATGCAAACGCCATTATGTGGCTTACCGAGATATAATATATAAAGAGAGATCAATAATAGTTTATACACAAACTTTATACATATGAATATGTTTATATTGGTTGAATTTACAAATTGCTTAACCGGTGAAGTGTTTGACAAAACAGAATTAAAGTTTTATATATATATATATATCAACAACTATCAGGAAACTCCTCGCCTTGAACCGTGTGACCATTAATAATACAATCATAAACCCCTATAGTTACAATCTGCCCTGGCTAACTCATAAACCTGTAAAAACAAAAACAGCCTAATATCAAACTAGGAAAAAAGGAATTTTAAATCAAATCCTAAATTTAATGTCCCACTATCACAATATGATCAACTACAAGGTAAAAATCAATTATCGACGTTTGACGGAGTATTTCCTCAAATAACATGGCCGTAGCTTTAAAACTAATTTTAAAACTTTCAAACGATCAAAAACAGAGATTACTAAGCTCGGGTGAAAGAACCATGAAAAACAACAAAATTTGGACATGGCTTCATACTAGCCAAAATATCCCAAATCAAATCGATTTAAATTTAACAAGCCAATAGTTAATAATTTTAAATAACAGAAATAACTACGCCGAATAGAATTTTGACTAGTAAATTAAGTACAATAAGTCCCAAACAAATAATTATGACAGTGAATTGAACCATTACGCCAAAAATGAATTTTGAAAAATAATAAATATACCCTTGAATCCAGAAAGACGTTGCCAAACTTGGCTGAAGGTATTGATACAATGAGTAACAATACTAACTAAACGAGCACTTATATTGCACAGATAAACCAAACGTCACACGCATAGAGAGAATGAGAATGAAGAAAGAGGTAGTGAGAGGGCAGAGTTCGAGAAAAGTCTCTCACCTACCAGAGGACAGGATCACCTGGTGGAATAAATTAAAAGAACAGAAAAGAAGGTGGAAGGGGATGAGTGTGGAGAGAGAAAAACAAATAGCGAGGAGAATAGCTGGTTGAGCTACTTTCATTTGTTTTCTTGGGTTTGGTCTTCCTTTACGATCCTGGATGTCGCCGGTTCATTCAACCTATCATAACATGAGTGGCAGTGTGGAGGTGGTGGCTTGGCGACTACAAGTCCGTATCCAAATGGGTCATAGGCTGAGTTTAACATCACTTATTATTATTATTATTATTATTATTATTATTAGCACCGCGTCTTACTACCCGTTCGGGTTATACGCACTTACGCTAATGTGTAATGGTAGGGTGATTGTGAGATGAACTGAAGGACCTACAGTTTAACGTGGAATCCGAACCACGGTGGTGGCCTGGCATTCCACACATTCACAAGATGTCTTGTCAGAGGTGAAGGAAGGGTTTGTAAATCAGATAAATCTGTGCCGCGACCGAGGATTGAACCCCGGCCGCCAGCTCAGAAGTCTGACACCTTACCCCTAGACCACCAGGTCACCCTTTAACATCACTTCATTGTAACGTTGCATGTAACTTGTTACAAATCTGCCCACAAAATGAGTGCACGAATGAGCGAAATCCAAAGAAAATGCAATAATTTCCTAAGCACATTTATAATATGGGTACAAATAAATTATATACATTGCTAAAACAACAATTGGGAAAAAATAGCATTACAGTTTAAAAAATAGCATAAATGAAATAAACACACGTGGATAGCTGAAAGAATTTATATTTACTCTTTATTCAATTTAGGTATTTTTGAGATATTTTATTGTTTTGCCTGAAAATCAGGTTTATTTAGTTTTGTTTATTTGATATTAGATTTAAACTTTTTTTGTGTGTGTTCACTGCAACAATGCCTCCACACAGGAGAGCCACTATTAGCACGCTTGCATTTGTGTCTTAAATATGTTTTCAGTCATTTTATTATGCTTTTGCTTGTGATTTCTTTTTTCTTTTTAGCTTTGTTTCTTGTAACTAGATCAACAGCACAATTTTATTTGCGGTGATAAGACTAATACAGAGAACTATAGAGTGCTTCTTTCATTTTACTTCATTTTTGTTTCTTAAGATAGTAAATCTTTACATATGTTGAATGGTAACTATAAGGTTCGTATGTGTATTAAAAAAAATTGAAGTTTCTTTTTTTATGTTTCGTATAAACGATTAGAATAAAAATAATCAATTTTTAGAATGTTTGTCTGGTTGTTTGTTGCAATTCAACTCAAAGGTACTCATTGGATTGAGACAGGACTTTTGTCGTACGACTTATAGTTCAGGGTGCTATGGAGAGCTTATCAGTGAGCAAAGCAGTGTCGACAAAACCGGGCGTAAAACAGTGAACACTCGTCGCGGCTGGTATTGCAGGCACAGATGATGGGACGTGATATGAGCAAGGGTATGGAGGGGGAGGTTATGAGGGTGAGTCCGTGTGTATTCTTGAATCTTCTTACGAGCATAAAAGACTACTCTCGAAATGGTTTCATTGTTTTCTAGCAGTTGAAATTGTTGAATGTGTTGAATGTGAGGTAAGAGAGAATCTAATAGTTTATTGTATTGTACTGCTGTTTAAACTGAAGGTGTTTTGGTTTTTATCCAACCCTAGTTCTCCACAGGTGACCTGGTGGTCTAGGGGTAAGATGTCAGACTTTTGTGCTAGCGGCCGGGGTTCAATCCTTGGTCCCGGCACAGATTTATCTGATTTCCAAACCCTTCCTTCACCTCTGACAAGACTTCTTGTGAATGTGGGGAATGACAGGCCTCCACCGTGGTTCGGATTCCACGTTAGACTGTAGGTCCTTCATTTCATCTCACAATCATCCTACCATCACACATTAGCGTAAGTGCGTATAACCCGAATGGGTAGTAAGACGCGGTGCTAATAATAATAATAATAATAATAATAATAATAATAATAATAATAATAGTTCTCCACAATTACATTCCTTTAACTCACCCTGTATTAACACTTCATAAAACAGTGTATATCTATTATAATTCAAAACATCTACACAACCCCTAAAATAATTCCTGCGCACCTGAGGCTACTCTGCAAATTATCCTTGGGATACACTTAAGGGGTTTAAAGTTTCTTAATGTTGGTATCAGTGTATTCAGATGGTACTAATAATGTAGGTATGTGGAGTGTTGTGAGGACATGTGAAATGTGCCGGCACATTGAACATAGGTGGTGAGAGAAGGACACAGATGACAAGGGTAGTATAATCCCTGCGTTAATTATGCACGGCCGCTCTATGGTAATTACGGCGCAATTGGATCAGTTTTGTTGTCGGTTCCAAGTCCCAGTGTAGCTAGACGAATTACGTCATCCCACTTTTGGAATTAATTGCGTTACAAGGGGAGTATTATTGGTCGGTAATTACAGGATCATGTTTCTTCGACACCAACTCAATAATTGTCCTCGCTTGATAGTCTGTAACACAATACACCTCACACATTCTGGTCTAATACATGTACCGATCCCCACACATGTTGGTTTAATATATATATATATATATATATATATATATATATATATATATATATATATATACATATATATATATATACATATATATATATATATATATATGTACCTCATTATTAAATTATAGCAAATTTTGGTTTAACAAACATATTTCTCATATCACATTATAGCCCAAAATACATACTTCTCATATCACACCACATTCTATTCTAACACACATACTTCTTATAGCACATATTTTGGACTGATAGTTTTAACCCTATACACCAGCTGAAAACACAGATTTAAAGCAAGTAGTCCTATTTTAGGCTCATATATATAGATATATATGTATATATACATATATATCCATACATATATGTATGTATATATATAGCTTCACAGATTGTATCAGTATGCCTCATATGGAGACTTGCTGAGATACATAAGATCTATATAGAATACTTTTTGAGCTACACAGTAGGACTTGCTGAGATACATAAGATCTATATAGAATACTTTTTGAGCTACACAGTAGGACTTGCTGAGATACACAAGAGGACTTGTTGAGCTATATAGGGAGACTTGTTCAGCTACACACGGAAACTTTCTGAGTCACTCTATACATAGCACACTGCATAACTGGCTATATGAAGGTCAGTAGATTGGACGTCCAGCAATCCCAATTTAACCTTGATAATTTCTCCTTTACTTCTTCCCCCTTCTCCCTCTTACCCATGCCGATTACTTTACGTAATGACGTTAAGAGAGTTTGGTAGACCTTTTCACCGCCAGGTATTGTGCAATCTTAGGTTTAACCCCGTGAGTTCATGCCCCCCCCCCCCCCCTCTTAATGGTTGATGACCTGGTAGTGAATTCTTAGTGAGGAGTTTTTGATGTGATGAAACATGTTTTCCATGGTGACGTTCCTACCCTCTCACCACTATACTACCCTCTCTCCATTATACACTCTAAAAGCCCAGGTTCCTCTAGTAACGGTGTTGTACACCTTTATTTGTCAGTATTATACATTTATAAGGCAGGTAGGGACAGAATTCCTAGCCCATTGGCGAAAGGTTAATTCTGTGGTTTCAAGACAGCCTCATTTTGTGAGATAAGTTATTGTTTAGTTTTGATCAAATTGGAAAAGTGTGAAGTATTTATTTAATTTATAAACTTGCAATTTCCAACCCATTTGGCAGACTATGTACCCCGTAGGGTACGTAATGTACTCCTTTTGGTAGGTTAAGTAAAGTATGCACCCACCTTTTAGTAAACTATGCCCTCTCTTGACAGGCTATGGACGCCTTTTGATATGCAATGCACCCATTTTGGAACGCTGTACACCCCTTTTAGTAAGCTATGAACCTCTTTTTGTACGTAAAGGGCCCCCTTTTGTTAGAGTATG
The DNA here is from genome assembly GCA_039000515.1 of Timema cristinae. Classification (NCBI taxonomy): domain Eukaryota; kingdom Metazoa; phylum Arthropoda; class Insecta; order Phasmatodea; family Timematidae; genus Timema; species Timema cristinae. The sequence goes on along the minus strand of JBCFYV010011164.1, from coordinate 16,072,634 downwards.
CATACCTTTAGACAGGCTTAGTAACTATTTTGGTATATTATATGGCTCTTTTAGTAGGTTATTCACCCCTTTTTGTAGGATAGGTACTTTCTTTAATAGAAGCAAAATGCAGTATTAGGACACCCTATCAGAATGTGTAATTGGGCTTTAAAAAAGATATGTAGCCATACGTATTATTGCTGGGTGCAGTCCTGCACAGTTAATCCATCTCGCTTATTGGCTGACAGAGATTCTTTGTAGTGTTCGGCAATACCTCATCCTCATGGGTAAATATTAGGACTGTAAAGTATGATGTGAGTGAAGACCACGCTCTTCGGGAACGATGATTTCTTCGTCTCAAAATTGACTGTGGCTGAATAAAACCGTATTGAGAAAAATGTAGGAGCTTAGGGTGTATGAATAAAAAGTATTGGAACATCAGAGAATACGATCTGTAGGGCAATAAAGCTGGGGCTAGTGTTGTACATTCTGTAGGTCTGAGTGAGTGGCTCTCCCCTCATGGTGGTATGCATCAGCCTGAATGCTCTTCCAATAAAAGAGTGTAGTAACTGAGAGGATTTCATCCTCAGATCTCCTCACTAAAAATCTCTATAAGGTGCTTTCATGTTGGTGGCTCTCAAGCAACGTCCTTCTGGATCGGCTAGTCTGTTATCCGGTTGGACAAGGATCTGGGCGACTGGATTCAACTGTGTGCGAAGGGGGAAAATAAAGGGGTCCCTTACCCAGCACACCATAATTTGTTGGTAGTGCATACCTGGGAAAGATCTGGCAAAGCTGGTCAGGACAATTCCATGAGCTCCCTGCTGAGAAACTTGGGGTCTATCTCTTGGGAAACTGAATGTATTTATAAGGTTGAGTTTATGACTGTTTCTTGTGACGCTGGTGGTCACCCATGGAAAGGCCAGCTTCTACTGTTCAAGGGCCAGTAAATTGTGTTTTAAGCTACCCCGTGATGACGGGTTCACCGACTAGCAGGGGTTGGTGGACCCAAACTTCTCACTGCATATGCTTGCATGCATGACTCCACTCAAAGGGTACGTCCATGGTGGGTTATAGGACCACTATGACGGGGTGTTTGTTTCCTACCGTAGTCACCAGGAAATCTTTCGTTCGTTTTTCCTTTCAGTCAGTCTGACCTATATTAACGATGACAGATAGCTCCTTGTAAGATGGAAACAGCGTCACAGCCCATTTGGAGAGAATCCTTAGTACAGTTAGTAGAGCAGAAGAACTAAAAACCCAAGCACCAACCCTAAGACTCACCAGAACCTTACAACCTTCTAACGAACGGTCCCTCACATATTTGTTTACAAAGAATGTGGTGCAATTGATATGAGAAAAGAAGAGTTGTACCTCCGATATTTTGCTAAATGAGATATTTCAATAATAAACGTTTAGATAAACCCTTGTACTGCATAGTAATTTGCATACAAAGTGTAACGATTAACTCCTTACGGGTTACATAATTAGAATAGAAAAGAATAAAGTTTAAACAATAGATAGATTTATTAAACAATAAAACAGATATTAAAGATATGAAGGTTTACAATGAAATTATGGGTTTTGCTTGAAATTGTAATGCAGACAATTAGACTTAGACAATTTGATTGTACTGCTGTAGCTACTGGAGCTGTGCTCGAGCCGTGTTACTGGATGCATTTTTCTAAAGAAGGAAATGATCAAATAGCTAATAACAAAGTATAGAACAAGATGTATACATATATTTATATATCTCTTAATCAGTTATGCTGAAGTGGGTTGTAAAATAAATTCTTTGAAACACTTTGAATAATGATAAACAATAGAAAGGTTCCTTGACTACAGTGGTCAATGGCTAATAAACAGGTGTCAACAAAATAGTACTATATTCTTTCTACCTTTCGTAAATTAATAAAATATTGATATTTTAACTGTAGCTGTTCAATCTATCTGATTGACGTGCTACAACTGACACTCTACTCCATTACACTTCGACCCTTCCCTCACGTTGCAAGAATAAACATTTAAATGCTGATGCAGAAACAAATTGAACTTTTTTCTAAACAAATATATGTATATCCTTCAGAGGCTACGCACACAGATATATTCAAACACTCACAGAAATACACATAAACAAGTGAACTCAAGCTGCGCACCTGATGTCTAAAGCGAGAAAAGCACCTTTGTTAGGCAACCCTATGGCTAGCCATGCTTGGCTGAATAGTCGAGTCAATCAGAGACGGTCCTTCTTGCATGATGGTTAAACAAAAAGATAAATAATGAAGTAAAATAAAAATGAGTATACTGGGACATTGAACTTTGGTAGAAAGTATATGAGAGTTCTAGCTTAAAATTAATTTCTATGATAACATAATGAGTTTACCATTTAATATTTATATTTTATCCTATCCAGAAGTCCTATGACAGTAAAAAATAACTATATGGAATAATATTATTCCCGTTCCGGCTCCTTCAAGTGTTGGGAAATTTCTCACCGAGCAAAGGATATCGAGAGTCTAATCGTTGAGCTAACATGAAATAATGGACTAGACCCATACGACATTGATACCCATTCATTTATCATAAATATGTATAAAAATTGTAGTTATAGT
>JBCFYV010011164.1:16036766-16069943 GCA_039000515.1 Timema cristinae | reverse complement strand
GGGAGACCCTGTTTTAGAGAATATATCAACGGTACATTTTAAACATGCTTGCTTACCCTGGCAACAATCCACGACATGCTACTAGATATTTATAATTAAGTTCACAAATGTTTAACATAGTCATAGTTTTATTTGTTTTTAATCTAGAGTTTCTACAGTACATTTGAGAATCCCAAAAGACTTTATTTTGATCATGTCTTCTACTAAAAGTTTACTCAGATCAGAACACTTGAAAAATAGACCTTTCACTCCAGGAGTGACACCCTATTTTATTGAGTTGAAAAAAACTGGTATATCTTGTGTTCATACTTGTAGGGAACTTAACATTTTCTTGAGTATGCTCATACTACCATTGTAACAGAAGTGCAAACATTTTCTTGAGTTTGCGCATATTATAAGTGTATTCACATTAAATTCAGAATCGGTATTATATTCAGTCTAGCAATAGATACAGTGCATGGCACATATTTGTACTAGAATCTTATCTTCAGTAGATTCAGTGTCAATAGTATGTTCGTGCCAACACTGTATCTGTGGTAAAGACATGCTTGAGTGTGTGTTCATACAAGTGGCATATCAGGAGTTCTATCAGTGTCTGGAGTGTGTTCATTCTTGTGATGTATCAGCACTAGATGGAAGCACAAGTATGTATTGTTCCGGCCATAGCCGAGGTGTAGGAGGTGATGGGTCTGTGGAAGGGAACGGGGTGGTTTGGGGTGTGTCCGGTTGTGGTCCGTTTCAGGATGTTGGCCGTACTTCCGGTCCAGTCGGGTCTAGAGAGAGTTGCGGTGGTATGAAGAGACGTCTGGGACCCCCTGACTCACAACACTAGCGCTACCTGTCTGCTGAGAAAAGAGTTTTTTATGCACTGATGGACCTCGATATTATTTTAAGGGAACAGATTGGAAATAATGATTGACTTTTCTTTAGAATATAGTACTTAACCCTTGTGTAGTATTTACAAATTACCTTAAAACAGAACAATAAATTGGTGATGAGCATGCACACAAAGGTGTTGGTCTCGTCTGGTCTGATTTACCAGATGACCGAGAACTTAGGTCTCGAGTCATGGCTGGGTGTATTAAGATAATTTTGTTTAGTGTTTTCACTCTTTCCCTCCCTGCAAATGCAGTTAAATTTACTCAGAATCAGTGGTAATCCCTACTCAACCTGGGGTACGCAACCCATCTTAGGCCTATCCTACACTAGCGGCTAAAACGCCAGCAACCGCGCCTTAGAATGAAACCCTTATTATAAGTTAGAAAATAAGTTTTCGTCTAGACCAGCGTTTTGACCGCTACCTCCGGAGGCGTTAAACCCGTCTAGCGGTAGAAAGGCGAATCAAACTACACCAGGTGTTAACAGGCAGTTGTGCTTCAATGGCACAACAAGTCTTTCAGCAGGAATAATAAGTACTCTTCCTCAAGATGGTATCGAGTTTTGCAATATTTTCATTCTCTAAACCAAGTCGTTCATAAAATGAAACCACATACATTCTATAGTACATAAGGAACTTCTCTGGGTACATTTTGTGATTCATAAACATAATATGAAACTGTCCTGTTGAGAGACGGTTCGATAATGTGAGGTGAGTCCATCAACGTCTCTTTTGACGAGGTTTTATTTTACGAATTTCCTCCAACAAAATAAGTCCCGCAATACATCCAGCCTGTACAATGTCCATTTTTAAACCATTCTGCACAAGTGGAAGCAACATCCGCGGCATTTAAGTCACTAATGAAGAGTCAGTAGAGTTATGGTAGCTGTTTAACAGTCGCGTTTAGACAGTCAGGAGTAGATTCAAGATTTTAGGGGCGTAAGCTAGCGGAGAAACCACCGCGTTTTAACCGCTATTGTAGAATAAGGCTTAAGGTACGTTTCCTTCGAGACGGCTGACGCATGCGGCCGCTGCACGTGACCCGAGCTGCCAGTATTATTATTATTATTATTATTATTATTATTATTATTATTATTATTATTATTATTATTATTATTATTATTATTATTATTATTATTAGCACCGCGTCTTACTACCCGTTCGGGTTATACGCACTTACGCTAATGTGTAATGGTAGGGTGATTGTGAGATGAAATGAAGGACCTACAGTTTAACGTGGAATCCGAACCACGGTGGTGGCCTGGCATTCCACACATTCACAAGATGTTTTGTCAGAGGTGTAGGAAGGGTTTGGAAATCAGATAAATCTGTGCCGGGACCGAGGATTGAACCCCGGCCGCCAGCACAGAAGTCTGACACCTTACCCCTAGACCACCAGGTCACCCAGCTGCCAGTATCGTTTTCTTACACTCGTCAGTCGCGTGCAATCATTGAGCTGTGAATGTAGTACTGTTTCATCCCAATGAGTGAAAACAATTATTTAACACTTCATTTGCTGTTAGAAGACACTGAGGATGACGAAATATTACAATTGTGTTTAGACGAGGGAAATGCTTATGTGTATCCTATTTTTTAAAGGAAGGTTATCTCAAAATTTCATGCCACTTATCAGAGCTGGTGGCTTCGCCAACGTCGATGGGTTTTATGGAATTATTTATGGAATACTTCAACAGTCTTCAAGGTAATATCGTATGGCAAACTAATTATGTCAGAATAACATACGCTTTCCTGTGAATACTTACAGATAATTACAGTAAATTAAATTACTACATATATCTATCCTAGGTTATATGTTGTAAAATTTTACGTAGGTAAATTGAATAATCCAATTCAAGTGCGTAAGACAATAAATGTTTTATGATCAACTATTGATCAAAAAAGGTATTTGAAATCATTAGTTAGGTCATGTACTGAATTCTGTATAAAACAAAAAGAAACCAATAAAAATTATAATCAAGTTTTCAAAAAGCAACTCAATTCCAAAGATGCGTACTGGATTTGCGGCTGTGATGTGGATAAATCTTTCTGCTGTTTCCCATGAACTTGTGAGAACAATGAATATATTTTAGCAGATTAAGACACAGATACTAACTTTGGAGTGAATTTGCAATTTTTCATGTTTGCATGTTGTGATATTATTTTTTATTTTAGTTTAAATCAATGAATTTTTAACAATATTGCCAAAATGTCTATCTTCTTTTAAATATTTTATTTAGAAATAATTAAAGAACTGAATCGGCTGCACCCTCCAGTTTTTAAAGTCACTATAAGCCACTGGGGTAAGTAATATATATATATATATATATATATATATATATATATATATATATACACAGTTCTGGCTAACTTTCTCCTATAAAGTTAGCATTGATCCACCTCATTGAATTATGTGAATCACTTTCTCTCATAAAGTTAACATTGATCCACTTTCTTGAATGAGGTGGATCACTTTCTCCCATAAAGTTAACATTGAATTAGGTGGATCACTTTCTCCCATAAGAATAACATTGATCCTCCACATTGCGAATTTGGGTCACTTTCTCTCACATTGTTTCTTTTAACTGGGAAGGTGTAGCTCAGGTCTGGTTACTCTCTGAGGAAGGTGTTTTACTTTCTCCCATAAGAATAGCATTGATCAGTGGCAGATCAGGGAATATTAATTGGGTGGTTGACATTAATTCTATCATGTTTTATTTTGGGCTCTCCTTACTATTCTATCATACGGATAATATTAAGACTTCTCAAAGTGATTGAATGGCTGATCGGGAAATATTATTTTGGGGGTTAGCCATTTTTTTGAGTTTTAGGTTTGATTCTACTCACTGTATAGTTGGATCACTTTCTCCCACATTGATCCTTCTCATAGAGCAGGTGGGTCACTTTTTTCATAAGAATAGCATTGGTCAGTAGCGGATCAGGAAAAAATATTTTGGGGAGGGTGGAGGTGGGACGAGGAGGCAAACCAAGAGTTTATAAAATAGTTACACCATTAATTTGATAAAATAACTATAAATCACTAACATTTTATTATATCACTACTTATTGGGTGTTAATAGTTTAGCCGTTTATTAAAACGTTCCCAGGAGGCACTGCGAGGAAGCGAGTAACGTCACCTCCCACCTTTACTAATTCGCATGGGAGAAAATAACCCACCTCAATAGTAAGGAGGGTGCAGGATAAAACTTGAAAGAAATTTCAAACACCCAAAATACTATTTACTGATCTGTCACTGATCAATGCTATTCTTATGGGAGAAAGTAAAACACCTTCCCAGTTAAGAGAAACAATGTGAGAGAAAGTGACCCAAATTCACAATGTGGAGGATCAATGCTATTTTTATGGGAGAAAGTAAAACACCTTCCCAGTTAAGAGAATCAATGTGAGAGAAAGTGACCCAACTTCACAATGTGGAAGATCAATGCTATTCTTATGGGAGAAAGTAAAACACCTTCCCAGTTAAGAGAAACAATGTGAGAGAAAGTGACCCAAATTCACAATGTGGAGGATCAATGCTATTCTTATGGGAGAAAGTAAAACACCTTCCCAGTTAAGAGAAACAATGTGAGAGAAAGTGACCCAAATTCACAATGTGGAGGATCAATGCTATTCTTATGGGAGAAAGTAAAACACCTTCCCAGTTAAGAGAAACAATGTGAGAGAAAGTGACCCAAATTCACAATGTGGAGGATCAATGCTATTCTTATGGGAGAAAGTAAAACACCTTCCCAGTTAAGAGAAACAATGTGGGAGAAAGTGACCCAAATTCACAATATGGAGGATCAATGTTATCCTTATGGGAGAAAGTGATCCATCTCATTCAAGGAGGTGGATCAATGTTAACCTTATGGAAGAAAGTGAGCCAGAACTGTAATTTCAACCACTACTAGCCTGGCATACATATACAGTAGTAGCTAAATACATGTTTATTGGCTGGTTACTTTATTATTTCGTCAGATCCCGTGTAACCAAGCCAAAGGCGTACACAATTTAGAACATGCTTAGCAACAATATTTGTTACCTAAAATAAATAATAGAGCATTTAACTATGCTTATATAAATGATTGGAATTATAAAGTAAGTTTGAAATTATTAAATAAATTAAATTAAATCACTTTTTAAAAGTTGCTGAAACGTATATCAAAATGTTGGATAATAGATAGTTAATTTATCTATATATGATTAAATTTAGAACATTAGAGTTTTGACAAATTTTTTTTCTTGCATCTCATACTTAACAAGAAGAGGATGCTACTGACTAGCAAACTCAATCTGGATATGAGGAAGAAACTGATGAAGTGTTGCATATGGAGCATTGGATTGTATAGAGCTGGAACACCTACCCTTAGGAAATAAGGAAATAAATATTCGAATAGCTTAAATATGTGGTGCTTTAGGAGAATAGAGAGGCTACAGTGGACAGATCGGGTGACTAATGGAGAAGTTCTAAGAACATTGAACGAAAAAATAGCCATTCTACGAATTTATGGGTCATACATATTATGAGAGGAAATTGATTATTTAGGTTTTCATAAAATGCCAAGTGGAAGTGTGAAAGGGACCAGGAATATCATGGATGCAACTGATTGGTGACCTCAAACAAAATAATAAGATTAAGTTTCAAGATATAAAAAGTAACTTATAGGACATTCTGGAGGACTCAATTTGGACAAGGTGACGAACTTATCGAAAGACAGAACTCCCATTAATAATAGTAATAATAATAATAATCTCTTATTTTCCCTTTAAATTAAGGCTCACCTATAAATTCCGTTAAAAACGTTATCATGTTTGACACGAAGAAAACATTCAGTCCAACTAATCAGTCCTGTTTTAAAATGTATATTCCACCAATATGTGTGAGTGTACTCTACATAACTGAAGAAGACTTTAAAAGGGAACATTATTTTCTAAATACATTTAACACAACTTACTCTATATGTGTCGTTGAGGAGGACTGTTGAGAGGAAGTGCACATACATTAGCGTTAAGAAAACATGAAAAAACATGGCTATGATTCGCATGTCTAAACTCCCCCCCCAGTAGAAAATACTTATTTTCCTAAAAGTGGGCATTATCATTGGGCGGTAGCATAAATCACGAATGTATCCGAGGCTGGCCGATCAGCCCCGAGTTGTTGTTCAAGCTCATTCTTCCTCTCAACCCATTGAGCATAAAATATTGGGTGAGATAAATCAAAATTAATTTTAAATATATTTACATACACTAGAATTTGCACGTCGCATTAAATAACACATCAACACATTCAACAACTTTAAATTTTACAGTTTAGACTTACTATCGAAAAAAAAAAAATTGAAGTAAATTGTCAAACGCGTGCCCTAACTTTTCAAACAAAATTGTGCTGTTGGCTCAGTACCAATAAATAAAATTAAATAAACCTAATTCACAAGAAACATAATAAGATTACTGAAAACATATGATGTGGCTTCGAGCCTTTACCTGACAGTAATAAATCCAAAATGCACACATTTCTTCATATTCGTTTATACTCGTATCACAAAACAGTCGTTTCCAAAGATATAAATAATCAATTTGTTGATTTTTCCAAAGCCCTCGTTACCAATGAAACTTATAATAATTGAGAATATTATGTAAGGAACGAGCTTGTGAGAATATTAGATCACTACATATAATAATTGAAAAAGAGATATTTACAGTAATCCTATTAAAAACAAAATAGGCCTTATTAAATGTTAGATTAGAATTTGTAATATAATGATTAGATGAACATTTAGTTAATATATAATATGTTAAAATTATTGCACATAATCTATGTGAAATTACAGTTCTGAGTAAAAATAAGAAAGTAAATTACAACTAAGAAGCGCCCTTAATCGAGTCTATTGCGAGCTTGACGCCTTATAGTTCGGGAACACTGGTGCTAGCTAGATAGAAACGTTTATCCCATGACACTTAGCATGTGATGTATTATCAAAGAAACTAAACTCGCACAACCATGAATCCAATATTATTTTGTTACAGATGCTGGTCCCAGGTACGAGGAAACCATGTGGCAGTGGGCCTTGGTCATGGTAGTACAAGCTGTGGGCCTTGTTCACACGGTCACCGTCACTTCCTGTCCCTCAGAGTGTATCTGCCTGTCTCAGACCCAGGTAGGTCATGGTAGTAGGTCTTGTTCACACGGTCATCGTCACTTCCGGTCCCTCAAAGTGCATCTACCTGTTGCACCAGCTCTTAAGTTATTGAACTTACATGCCATATGGGCTCAAGGAAACGGCCATAGTGCAAAGGTATCAAGACAAAGAGTTAGAAAAGGGTCTCCCAAGAGATATTTATTTGACCTACACTCAAATACAACAAGCCCAAGTACCAAGACCTAGTTACCTTAACCTTCAGTAAAAGGTGTATTCGACTATTGACGTTGAAGGAGTTGGGATTTTGCTTAATATAAATGCAAAGAATGACATGAAGCTAAAATTGACCTGAAGGCCGTTTTATTATCAAAGTATAAAAATTATTCGAAATTAAACAATTCAATTTTAAGTGATTGTGGACAATGCGCAATAGTAGATAAATTAAATCATACTCGTCAGGAACCAATATATGTACTTAAGTATACAAATCAATATTAAATGAAAGCGATCAATACGTATTTAGTTAAATTAGAAAATATTCATTGTTAGGAAACATTATAAATACAAATGTAGATAAGCGTAAACGAAGTTGTTTATTGCGAACAATAAGCAAATTAGATTATAAGTATGGAAACAACCTATCATCTACATAATTGGCTTGAACCACTCAAAAGATAACTCTTAATACATAATATTAAACTTGCCTTGAAAGTCTACACATATCAAATTGCCGTTTTTATCAAATATAATTTTTTTAATACAAGTAGAGCTCTGCTCGTAACTGTACACCTGAATCTAGTGTTGATTAGAAACATGACTATTCTCTTTTACCAGCCCGTGAGGGGGGGGGGGAACTTATAGACTAAAATAATTATCTACTTTCTACCCTATCTGATAAGTCTACTACTAAACTCCTAACTTAATTGAGTTATCTAATGTATTTCCCAATAACTTTAAAAATGAACATATGATATGAAATATCATTAGTTACGCTTGGAATTATTTTAACTATATGTATATACCAAAAGAATGAAAGTATAAAGTTGCACATGAAGGTAAATTTAAAAAAATTTAAATTGTTAACAAAACATCCGAACAAGGACCAAAAAGGTTTAAGACCTAAAGATGTTAGTTTCCAAAAAAAACTGTCCTGATTCCAATAAAAATTAAATTCGGTAAAAATAAATAAATAATTAAGTTGAAATTTAACCATATTTAAGCCCAACATAATTTAGAATAGATTTAGATGAAGCCTAGCTTACAAATAAGAAAATCATCCCCAAATAACTATCACTTACATGTTGGTAAGTCACTAATTCCTATAGGCATCAAAGAGAGGAGCTTATATTGGAATTTGATCAGCGGGAAAAAATGGTAGGGAGATATCACATTACCAATGAAGTCATCATCAACAAGTCAGAAATGGCCATCTCATCGACGCCTGCGCACAACGCCGTGAGGATGACGACATGAGGTAGGGGAACACACGTGATAGGACAACTCGTTCTTTTCCCCAAGTTTTGGCGCCTGCGCAGCGTCTTGAACTCGGGGATAACGTACTATCGAACAGGGGTCACATGCCACCTAGTGACTTCATTCTTGTTTCTGGCCAAAGTCTAACGATAAGCTGTGTTCAGTGTTTACGTGCGTGGAATGTCCGTGGTTTGGTAATGACTTCCCGGTAGAACGAGGTAATTGTGTATTCACTCATTTAAAATAATGGCGGAGGTTGATGGTTATGTTAGGTTGTAGCCGTCTCAGACCCAAGTAAGTCATGGTAGTAACCTAATAGGCCTTGTTCACATAGTCACCATCACTTCATGTCCCCCAGAGTGCATCTGCCTGTCTCAGACCCAGATAGGTCATGCATGGTAATAGACTTTGTTCATGGTTACCATTACATATTTCTCTGTTTTGGTTGAATGGGGCCACATAATTTGGTTCACAATATACGACCCACCATCTCGTTGGTGTTTCAGAGCCTCTGTTAAATGATTGCTATATTTTTGTTAAGACATCTTCCACTAATGGTGTTGCTAAGACTTTATATCTCAATCTAAGCCCCATCCCCATTATTATTTGATTGGACTTATAGTATTATATTCAAAGCGTATATCAAAATACATTGTCTATGTTTTAAATTAATTGATACACATTTTTATATAACTTCCAATCACGGCACTATAATATGTGTTGAATAATAATGAGGATATTTATGACAAAAATAATAACCAGATCTTAGTTTTATTAATTAAAAAACCCACTCATTTGTAAAGATGTAATCCTAACAATACTATTGGCTTCAGTAAACCATATTAAAATACCAGTGCACTTGATAGTTAGGGAACACTTCTAATACAACTGCACAATACATTACTATTTAAATTGTAAAAAAAAGTATAGTTATATAATAACTCTTTAATCAATTTATCTCTTTATGGATCTACTTACCAACTATAGTTTGTACTACACAAATAACATTTATTTAAGGGGGCATTTCCCATCTTAGATTGAGTCACAAGTAAGCTTCTTCCACTCACTTCCCCCACATTTTATACTGTTTTTGGAGCGGTTATATGTGTGAGAGTAATTCAATGGCAGCCTTAATAAAGATGTTTGAGTCAATCTTTAGCAATACTGAAGACCCAGGGACATCTTCCAAGCCAGTTCCATCGGATCCGCTCCCCGTCGCTATCATAATATTTCCCGCCTCTTCCAGTGGTGCGACCCCGAGGATCTCTTTTAGGAGAAGGGCTCATTCTTTCATTGAAAACATACTGAATAATTGTTGGCAACAATGGGGCCTGGTTTCTCTACTTGAAGATGGCTTCAGAAGTCAGAGCAGCTTCAGACAAAGATGTTGCTGATAAATAGAGCAAATCGGTGCAGTGGTAAAGATTCTGCTGTTTATATGGCGTTTACTGGAGTAGTCCTGCATCTAAGAAACTAGGAACTTTACCTAGGGTACATCCCAGCCCGGATGGAGCTATAGGTCCTATGCCTTGAGGCTTAGAGACAACTTTCTTTAAGGTGGCTGAGAAAGTCAGCATGCCAAAGTTCCCTAAAGATTCCTCCCAGGTCTCTGGAGTCACACTCAGCCCTAATAGTTGTCTGGCTAAACCTGTGTGTGATCGTACATAAGTAGGCCTCCATCGTTGAAATAGCTTCCTAAAGGGCTTGGAGCCGTATCTCCATCGTATTTGTATCGTCCCATGGATCCGTTATCCTCGTGACACTTCAAGTCTCAAGCATTAAACGTGGATCTGTCGTTTATTGAAAGTATTACGGGGTCTTGTGCAGCTCGTTGTTGTAAGGCCCTCAAGATTTGTAAATTTATAAATACAAATAAAGGTAGCAAGTTTACCTGAATGATTCTACTATGGTGTAGTTTATAAGATAGAACAATAGTTTAGTCTGTAAAGGTAATACTCCTTTCAATGTATACGAAGTATAAATATGATAGAAATAAATATATAAGTAAAAATGTTAATTTTCTATTTTAGCTTGACATTTCTAACGTACGTAATGGTTGACTTTTAAGGTCGAAAAACAGCACCATCAAGTGATGAAGCAGATCTAATAAATCACAATATTTAAACCCCTAATGCATGGTTTCATTATTGTCTCAGGATTTAAGAAACCATTCAAAATATGAATGGTACAATTAGTTTGCCTGAAAAATACAAAGGTTGCTTGCTTCCTTTATGCTATCATAGTGTTTTAGTGGAACACATCAAGATATGACTATGAAATGGGTTAAATAGCCGAGCTATGTTTTGTTAAGTACAGCTAGAGACGCATCTAAATATCATATTCAATTATATTTTAAAATCACACCTAGACACAAGAATTGAAACTGCGATCTTTGGCTTAGTATACCGATACTCTTATAACAGAGCTATCCAGGAACAAGGGAAACCCAGACAGTGGTCCACGATTCAACGAGGGACAGTATAGGAAACATTATCACAATTAGGGACTGAAGTGATACAATCAGTATTATCACCCCCCAAGGTACAGAGAAAAAAGAGACATGGGGACCCAAAATACCAACCAGGGACAGAGGCAAGATGATGGAAGAGGTCATGCGAGAACTGTAGTGGCAGAGGTGTATCAACCTAAATATTTTGATGAAATTAAACCTCATTTTGAGGAAGTGACAAAGATAGAGGGAAAGTAGGAAATTAAGGCCGAAGTAGGAGTAGGTGCTATATTTTCATACTGATAAAACTTTTATATTGTGAACTTAATTTAGAGTACAATTTTACAATAATATCGATATTGTATATTTTGCATACTATTCCAATGTGTGCTTCAGAAATATCGCGATCAACTTCGGATCTACCAATTTAGTCTGGGATGTCAGAAATATTATATGTTGTGTTTTGACAAGAGTGTCATCCTGATTATGTGCAGTGCGATGTGTGGCACTTTGTTTTACTATGTTGTTTATTTTATTATATGAAAATAGTGTACATAAAAGAAAGCTAGCTAAAGATTAAATCAACAATTTCTCTTTTATATCACTGGTCTAGTAAGTTATATCAATTAGAGTGAGAATATAAAAGTTTCTGCCATAGAACATTTAATTCATAAAAGGAAATGACAAATCAAGATGAACATTTTTAAGACTGTTAAGTGAGAAATTTCGAAGTAATTGATAAACATTTTAAATGATGTAAAACAATTCATTATTCAAATTAATTATGATCTATATATAAAAGTAATCAACTTTCATGCGTGTACTTTTTTCGACTATTAAACAAAAATTATTTCTGTAATTTCTAAATAAAAATTATATCAAATAACATAATAAAATATGTTGAAATGATAAAATATTTTAATCGCAGATCGCAGGTACGTGTTGAAAATACTGTATCGCGACACGTCTCGTAAAGACACGTGTACTAGTTTCCACTGCAAATCTACTCCCCAAGGCATGTACCTGATGTGAGCCAACACCTTGTTGTTAAACAATGCATATTGAAAACACATTATGACAAAAGAGCTCCTCGTAAGCCTGTTGATTTCAAAGACGGCCAAGCAGTTGTTATACAAAAGGGTAAAATATGGGAGCCAGCCCTGATTTTGCATAAACATGAGGTTCCTCGCTCATACATTATAAGTGACGAGCGGGGTAATGTATTGCGTCGAAATACGAAACATCTGAGGCAGTCTAAACATCAGCCTCGACTAACTCAAGAGTTTCATACTGAGTACCAGGGTGAATTACAAAATACAACAGATGGCTCTAATGACACTTTGAATGAGTCTATCAATACAACTTATTATGAACCCCATCATAATGCAGACGAGTCTGTTGTGGATAATGCAGCTGTAAATGAAGACATAAGTAAGACAACTATTGATAACACAAATGATGGTAATGCTAAATGTGTAGTAACCAGAAGTGGACGTTGCATTGTAAAACCTAAAAGATATCTTTAAGGGGGAGGTGTTATACGTACTATACAAGGGAAGTTAATGTATGTTGGGTTGGTAACACCAAAGTCACCATCCAGTTCTAAAAAAGTTAATGTGATCTGTAGTGAGTAGTTATCATCTGTGCGTGAAACAATATGGTTATAATACAAGTCGTTAATATAATAACTATGCTGGTCTAAAGTTAATTATTATGACTTTCAACTAACACACAAAACAATATGTGTAGCTATCCCATAAAATTTAAATATAAAGTTTGAACAACATCCATTTGACCGTTTGGGATTCGTGGTCAGGGACAGACAGACAGGGGTATAAACATAATTGTAAAACGCCAAACATTTTCATGATTATAATAATTTCTCATTATATGAAAAAGTAGAACAGAAAACCACTGATAAAATAATCAAGTTCTAATAAAACGAATATATGTTTATGTTAAGGAAACTAGATTTGTATTATGTTATTTAAATATATATATACATTTATTTTACACTTAAAACATGTAGGTATTTATTTCCCGCTGTTCCGTTTGATAGTTCACAATAGTTGGAGCCTGTTCAATTCGAACTACCGGTACTTTACTGTATTTCTTGCAATCATACAAAACTCCTCAAAGATTAAAAAAAACAAAAAAAACACGTTACTTTGGCAGTTATTGCATTCTTTTATAAATTATGTTTGGATTAAATTAATGAATTCAAGGCATTATATTTCTAAGTCACCACTTCCACACCTAAGTATAAAATTAACAACAATCGTTATCATATTATTTTATTTCAGAATGAAAGCAGCTCATAGGTAAATTACATGTGTCCAAACATTTCGAGGAAAGGGCCTTTTTTCTTTAGATGGCATCCATCTTAATTTTCATCTCATTATCATGCTATGGATTTCAGATAATCTATAATTCCTCTCTGAAACACCTGTGCAACTAACGCTACTCTACGCTCCAATTCCAGGCAGTGAGATGGTTTAAAGATCCCGTTTCTGTTAACCACTGAGATCTTATTGAATGAGGGGGCTTTGAATTAATGTACCACATTTTATTTGAGATTAAAGTAAACAAAGAAAAATGGGAGGGGAGTGCTCTTGCAACTGTATCCCGCAAATTAATAATCTCTAAATTAATCCTCCTTCTCGATGTCGTTTCTTAAATTATTTGTATGTGTTGAATTTTTTTTTTTTCCTACAACCATAAATTCATTATTTTTATAAAATATAAAATGATTGATAACACTATATATACTTCTAAAATCAAGAAAGGTATATCAATGAATGTAACATCCTCCTGACAGTATTGAAGTTTGACTGCTATTAGCAGTTCCTACACTGATTATCACCTCTGAGGGATACATACAAAGAAGTCTTAAGGAGAAAACCCATGCCTTCCCAATTAATACCACAATAAAAATATATTAATGAAATTTCCATGCAATACTGTATTTAAAATACATTAATGGAATTTCCATACAATACTGTATTTAATTTATTAAATTCAATACTGGAAATATTTTCTTAATTCTATTATAACAATTTGATTACATTTTATAATTTATTATTAGAAAATATTACAGCTTTATATATTAATATAAAATAATTAACGTACGTATTCTAATTATTGCATTAGCACAGTTAAGTTAAAAAGAGACCCATAGGGTGCCAAGTTGATCGACTGTTGATTTTGGGCCTTAGCCCAAAAAAAGGTTAAGAATACCTTACTCTAGTTGATATGAGACTTTATAATAAAGTAAGTACTGCTTTAGTTGTTAAAGGAAATGTTACCGACACAAGACATGGCTCACTTTATTAATTCATCTCTGTTATAGTCTTAGTTGTTAAGGTACTTTGTACTCGAGTAAGTACTGGCTGTTGACGGAAATGTTGCTGACACAAGTCGTGATTCAGTTTATTAATTAATCTCTGGTAAAGTTTAGTTGATAAGAGACTTTGTACCTCAAGGATGTACTAGTCCTACAAGCAAACAGTTTATCTAGCTACTGTTTATTACAATCCCTGTTGGTCACAACAAGAGATATGTGCCTAATTCATTTACCGCCGTAATCTTTTTCCCCTGGCTGATCTGTATACTACTACCCCACCCCCACCCCCTTCCCCTTTCGTACAAGAAGGGAACTTTGTTCTCTTTGTTTAACGACAAGAGTCTACAGCAGTCGAGTCCCGGAGATGAAATTACTGCCCTTATCTTCTGTCAGTTTTTTCCACCCCGTACGCCTAGCTCTTCCCAACTTTCCTCCCTCCTTTTTTTTCTTTCTGTGGGGTGTGTGAGGGGGGCCCTCTTTCATCTTGCTCTCATATTTTTTCCCTCATACGGATATTTTTCCTGTGGTGGGGGTGGCTAGTGGGAAAGGGTGGAGGCAGGGTTCTCACACTCGCCACCCTTCCCCCCACTTTCAGTGATGAGATGGAAGTGCTAATATATAAGGCGACATGGAAACTTTTCAAAACAAGAACAGTCCAAAGGCTTTTTACTTTCATGGAGAAGGAAGCTTTTTTTTTTCTTCTAAAATTGAGAATTTTTTAAAAGTTGGTTTAACTCTGCTGTCACCACGCTTAGTATTGTTGAAACATTGATACAGATGTGTACCCCGCACTCATACGTACAAGTGTCCGAGTGGTCTATGCAATTAGGCTCGCATCGCACTTGGTCGTGGTTCATATACCAGCCCTGTGTACTTTTGTTTTATTCAATACGTGATTTTACCATCATCCCGCTAATATATTGCCTGTTCATTTCCCCTCCCCTCAGAATAAACCATTAACACTTTTGTCTACAGTAAGTTTAGGTGACCTGGCGGTCTAGGGGTAAGGTGTTGTACTTCTGTGCTGGGGCCCGGGGTTCAATCCTCGGTCCCGGCACAGATTTATCGGATTATCAAACCCTTCCTTCACCTCTGACAAGAATCACAACTTGTGAATGTGTGGAATGGCAGGCCTCCACCGTGGTTCGGATTCCACGTTAAACTGTAGGTCCTCCATTTCATCTCTCAATCACCCTACCATTACACATTAGTGTATGTGCGTATAACTCGAACGGGTAGTAAGACGCGGTGCTAATAATAATAATAATAATAATAATAATAATAATAATAATAATACAGTAAGTTTCGTTTAACTTACCTTGAAGAGGACAGGCTCCAAGAGGAGAAATAACTAACCCAAGACAGATAGTAAAAATATTATTATTTTAACTTGTGCTTTTTTTCAAGGAAATTAATCTTTGAACGTTATTTCACAAATTAATATTTATTTTTGGTGTAACTTTCCATCTGGAAATTCTGCATTAAACTACAATAATTTGATAGGGATAGGGAAGGATGATCTTATAATAAATGAACCAGCATTTTCTTGATTGGAAATATTATGTGGTATAAAAACAAAGTACCAGGGAAACAGACGTCTAACTTGTGACGGAGTGATCTTGAGACATGTCCTTTCCTTTTCAAAGGTTTCTTATATCTACTATTCTCGTTTTGGTCGCTCTTCTTGTTATTTCCACGCTGTCCGGTCAGTAGTCTCAAGGGGTAGACGAACCTAGGCCCCCAGAGACCACTCTTTACCCTTGTATATGCCACTAGTGACGTCACTCATCCTCTACAAAGATCTTCCCTTCCCCTCTGCCCAGCATCCCCTTTACTCCTCGAATCAAAAAAGAAACAAATTTATTTGATGGCTTCGATGTGGCCTCGAAAATTCGTTTATACAAGTCTTTTCCGTTACACTACTTCCCTGGAGTTACTTTGAAGATGGAGGGAATCTGTGCAAGAGTGGACCATCTTGCAGCCGTAGCAGTGTAATCTTATTGGAGATTCCTGGGGTCTTCGGTTTGAGCTTAGGGTGGATTAATTATCTTAATAGTACGTTTTAAAATCTTTGTGACCCGGACCAAATGTCAGGGTCTTTTATTCTAGTTTTATGGTGACGTGGAACTGAGGAGGTTTGAAACCAAAACCGGGGGTTTTGAAGGTGTGGGAAGGAACTTAATTTATATGTTCACACTTTACCTACCCGCTATACGTACAGCCAAGATGACCAATGAAATGTGGCTAGCAAATAATTATTGTTAATTCACCAATATTCCAACCCCAGTTAATATCATTTCCTCTGATTAGCATTTTAAAAATTATCAGTGTTGCCTGCTGGTCCCCTAGTGAAAGATATCTTCAAAACTTGTGGGCCACAACTGAAAATGTTGTTTGGGCCCCCACTAGTAAAACATGTAAATTGTATATGACTAGAAGCTATTTGTATATGGATGTGTGTTGCACGAGTTTTATTCCTTTCTGCCACAACCCATCATAGCAACTTGGTTGAAAGGTTTAGAAATTACAAACTCATTTTTTGTCGTCATAATTTGAGAAATATTAACAATATTACTGGTATTTTATCGGTATCAATATTGGCATCTTCAGATTGTGTTGTTGGTCTTGCATATTTATTAAAGCAGTTTTAATCATGAATATAATACTTGTAGTGCCTTGTTCTTGGAGAAGAATTGTGTTACACAATAAATTGTGTAACATTTATTTTAGGGTAATCAAGTATCTATTGTTTAGTGTTGTGACAATTGTCAACTGTGAGGGTAGAGATATTTGAAAATACATCAACACTCAATTCCTTTCTTCAAAATAAAAAGTAGACACAGTATTTGTATTAAGTAATCCTCTAAGTTTTGAATGTAGAGGGAATATTTTTGTGGGTAGGGGTGCTTAAGAACCCCAGTACCCCACCCCTCCCCTCAGCTCGGGAGTCCCTGCTTAGCGGGTTATTAAGTTAAGATTTTCCATTTAAATACAATTCGCTTTTACTCAGTGAGTTTTCACAAAAAGTGAAACTAAAGGCATACATTCTTACACCGTTCAAAATTATGTTGGAGCTTAATTTATATATACAGTGTGTATATATATATATATATACATCGTGAAGTGATTCCTTTCGGCAATGATATCAGGAATTCAACTTTAAAGATGTTCAATTTTATTTTATAAAATGAAACCTTAAACACCGAGGACTTCTTTCAAATATTCTAAGAGAAAGTCACGATTTCAGAAAAACACAATTTTTTGAATTTTATAAAACATTAGAAAAATAATTTATTTCTAGAGTTATCACAAGCTCTCACTAGAGCAGCCGTCATCCATCTATAACTTGCGTCATTCAGTGAATTCATGGACGGTACCAGGCTGGGCTAGCGAAATCATCAAAAAGCTGTTGGCTATAAAAAACTTTCTTGAGCTGCATGTTTCCACAAAAATCACAAAACTTCTTAATTATTGTTGCCGGCTTTTCTACAAACTCCCTGACTCGGACAAACGAGAACGTGGACTTAGCGTGGATTTAAGCGTTCATCTGAAAACAAGAGCTGAACATAAATGTGGGCACGTGACGAGCTCTAAACCAATCACACGAAATTGGCGTGAGCATCGTTTGTCAATTTGCACTTGTAGTAATAATCTCAGTTTATCCAAGCTTCCCCCCAAAAAAAATCTTCGTGGAATAACCAATTAAATTTCCAAATTAAATGACTCAATCATGCACCTAAAACAACCGTGCATGCATCTATTAAGAGAGATACAAGAATACAACCGCGTCTACTGTTGAGAGATATCTCATTAAATTAAAATCATGTGGAACCTTTTCTTTTAGTGTTGATTTGTTTCACCATACAACAAAATATTAAGAAAAATCCATCTTGATAATTATTTAAAAATATGTTTATCAATCGCAAAACTAAATATATTGATAATCATCTTTTTAAGTTTGATTTGCAAATTATTACGGATCAATGCAAATTTTATCCAGTGTGAGCTGCTAGCCACTCAAGCACACTCAGCTCTCATTTCTCGATGAAGATGTGAATAAAGCTCTAAACTATTTGTCGCTTGGATATATTGGGTAGCGTTATTAATTTGTAGCTTGAAGTATTTTATATTTATACAATTCTTATAACCCTTCAATACTATCGTCATTGTGTAGTGCTGTATTTATATCGATATATAAAACTTACTTAATAACAATTAAAGCCGTTAACAAGCTTCTTACGTGATATTTGTTTAATTTTTAGTCTGTTTTGGGTTAGTTTGGTTTTATTTTTCAGGTTTTAGTATTTTTATTACATCAAACACAAAATTAAATACATCAAACTACAAAACAAAAATATTCACGCATTTAAACAAACCTATATAAATACAACTAAACGTTGGTACATTTAAATGTTTTCGTAATAACTGAAAATAACTGGAAATAACTAGTTATTAGTAAAGAAAATAAATAATTGAAAGTATTTATACTGACCCAATTTTTAACAGTCTTGGCACATTTACTTCTGATTTTCCCCGCAAATCTATTAATTTTATTGGTATGCAAATTTTGTTTCTACATCCAAATAACGTAACGATACATCTGAGACGCAACCATCCGTCACTACAGCTAAACGTTGACCAACCATTGGAGCCATAGCTCAAAGGAAGGTTGGCTCGCTCACAGGGGAGGGGATTGGGGATGAATTGTTCAGGCACTACACGTACATTTTACGTACGATAGCATCCTAGGATTAAATTGTCTACAATTACGGATGATATAGTTGTTCATAAAAATAGCTTGTTGAAATATATATACATTTATTTACAGAGGTAAGTAAACGCTCTTAACCCTAATTGTTCATGAATAGAGTGTAACAACTTACATTGTAACAACACTCACCAACTCGGACAGACAACTGGGACAGCGATGTAACGACTTACATGGTAACAACACTCGCCAACTGGGACAGCCAACTGAGTCAACACGCGGCACTAGCTTGACCGGCGACCTACGCTCTCGCCAAATACATCGGACTGACTGAAGGCGTGTCCGCGCCTGCCGGCAACGAGGCTCGACCACGTGTTCGGCCAGCAGAGAAGATGGATAGAAGAGTTCCGTTTCCGCCTTCGCCGAGCTTCGAGAAGGTGCTAGGTGTTCGATATGAGTCTCGAACCTCTCCTCCCCCCTTGTTTGTAATGTTCTCCAACCTTCCTTTCCTTCGATCCGCCCCCCTTCTCTGAGAATTATATTTCGTATAAATACTAGCGGTACCGGGATCTCAGGGCACTTACTACCCACCGGCTCGAGGATAAGAGGTGAGGGCAGCGACTGGGTTTCGGGGGATATTACTTTCCTACCAAAATTACTATTTCGGCGTCATGGGGGGGAACTCTTTCTAAATTACTATTTGGACTTTGTTATTAACTTATGTTTATTTGAATATTGACTATGCTACGCGCTTATCGCTGCTGGGAGTTAGACCGTCGCTTTCGCCACCGCTTATATCCAGGGTCTGGGCCCTATTCAAATGTATTTCATACATTCGCCAATATTAGCTTTTAACCTGAGATTGTCAGGTCCTGGGTTCGAAACCCGGCTTATGTTGTTTTCAAGTATAGCTGTTTCTGGACTCATCTTTGTTCGCCAAGTTAAACACCTAGGGTTGTTAAGTTATTATTACCTTGTGGCCTTGTTTAATTGCTATGACGTCACGTTTGCTACGGGCGTCTGTAAGAAAGATATATATTTATACTAGGGTGGATAACTTAAACGCTAGAGTAACCAGTTTAGGAACTAATCAATTTAACGAAGTAACCAAAGACCATGTCACTGAGATCCCGGACCGTTACCTTTGATGGATTTAATGTAACGTGATTTGTTTTGAGGAGGTAACGTTTATGTTTACCTTTGATGTAATTGATTTCCGCGATGGACGGAAAAGCGCGCTTCACGCGGTGTTGATTGTTTGCTCAGCTTGTTATTGTTTTTTTTTGACTAAATAAAATTGTTATGTTCATTCAGGTAACTCTTTACCTAATTTACTGCCTCTCTCACCTTATAGATATTAAGGGGGGGTTGCAAAATGGTAGCAGAGCGTGGTTAATGTGGTTACATGGTTACATGGTTACATGGTTACATGGTTACATGGTTGACATGGTTAACATGGTTATTGTGGTTAACGTGGTTAACAGTGGTTACATGATTGATGGTTACTGGTTAGTAATTATTGGCTTTATAATTTCGACGTTTATGTCTATATTGTGCTCTTGGTCCTTAGTTCATGCCTCGAACGACTATGGCTCTATAAAGTATGGGCTTGGAAAGATGCCGAGAAATTAAAAAAAAAAGGGAAATATGCCAGAGGGTTATATTTTATGTAATACATTGTACTAATACCTATTTGTATCTTTTTTCATACTGTCATTGGCCATGTCTCCTCCGCTGAAACCAGGCGACAAGCCATCAACCAAACTGACGAGATCTGATGTCTACAGACTGAACCGTGAACAACTCATCGCCGAGCTCCAAAATTGGTCCACCCCTACTCCACCCAACGCAACGGTGGGTGAGTTAAGGTCTATTTTATGCGAACTAGTGAGTGAGGTTGGGGAATCTCCGGCAGATTTTGGCATGGGCACAGTTGCGAGTGGTGAACAACCGATGACGCCCTCCCCTCCCCCCGTCCTCCAAACGCCAGCGGTATCTGTTAAATGTCATAGTAAGGTACTATTGGAAATATTAGGTCGCATTCCTGTGTGTAGTGGTCAGAACTACACGGAGTTATTTAACTTCTTGGTTGAAATTAGCCGGGCATCCCGCCTTAAACTCGTTAGTGAGCCCGAGTTTTTGACATTGTGTTTGTCCAAGACGTCGGGATTCTTAACCGAATTATTTTCCGGGGGTATTCAGGCAGGTTTATCAGTTAAGGCAGTAACTGACCAGATTCTTAATACGTTGTTACCTAGTAGAGTTAGACAGAAGTTATGCAGGGAGGTTGTGCATAGATTTCAGTTTCCTTGTGAAACTTTTAGGAACTTTGTTCTTTCAATCACGGAGGCAGCTCGCGTACTCAATGCCGATCTTAAGGAGCCTGAACTTGTAAATATTATTTTGGAGAATGTGTCGCCGCTTACCAGGCGCCATTTTGTATTCTCAAGTAAACCAACTTGTATACTTGATCTCTATGCCTTGGCTTCGCACGTTGAAGAGACTCTTCTATCAGAAGAGGAATATCTCAATGCGCATGCGCCTGAGGTTGTAAGCCGCGCGCAGTCGGGTTCGAATCCCGGAGCAAGTTCTCCTGTGCCGCTTATCGGCGCTCGTCCGCTCGGGAACCGTTCTAGGTACTTGGGGGGTAGTAACCCTGTGGGTGCTAACCAAGGGGGCCGCGGGCCTCGTGACATTTCTAGAGTTAGATGTTTCCGCTGCAATAGATTGGGGCACGTTCAGAGGGAGTGCAGGCAGGTAAAACTATTAAGGCGCGTTCGCGACCGTGGTACGGCCGCGTCTGTAAGTTTTATGCCGCGGATTTTGAATCCCATGGTTAATGTTTGTATTGGTCCTGTGGGATGTTTAGGGTTATTTGATACTGGGGCGAGCAACTCCTTCATTAGCGAGAAACTTCTTGGTATTATTGGGGGCAAAGTTAATATTATGTGTGAAGATATTGGCCCGAAATCGTACACTGTTGCGAATGGGCAATGTTTATTGGTAGACCATAAGGTACGTCTCTCCATTAAAATTGACAGGTTTTCTTGGAAACGTTCCTTTTACGTAGTGTCGACCCTCCCGTTTGACATGATTTTGGGGAACGATTTTTTGTTTGAGACCAACGCTAGGTTGGATATGGGAAAACGTATAGTCTCCTTTAGTTTTGCGCCAGGGGAATTTGTCTCGTTTGCGACCGAGAAAACGCCGCCATGCTTGTTTCCTTTGGATAGGGATAAAGAGGCCATTCAAAGGGTAGTTAACCGGTTTTCTGATGTAATCACTGATAAGTGGGGGAAATGCGACATTCTCCCTTACGACATTGTTGCTCTTGACAACATCCCGTACGGTCAGGGCCATACTCCTGCGCTCCTCCCAAAATGGAGATTTTTAGAGATCTGATTTTCGACTTGGAAAAAAAAGGGGTCATTCGCCCGTCTAAATCACCTTATGCCAGCCCCGCTTTCATTATTCCCCGCAAGGGCAAGGGGCATCGCCTCATTGTTGACTACAGGAAACTTAATAAGAAACTTGTTTTCGATCCTTATCCGATGCCTAGCCTAGAGTCGGCATTCCAACACCTTGGTAAAGCCAGGTATTACAGTCTCATTGATCTTAACGCTAGCTTCCTCCAATGCGCGCTCTCAGAGCCATCCAAGAAATTTACCGCCTTTGTAACTCCGTGGCAGGTTTATGAATTTAACCGCGTCCCGTTAGGCATTAGTTGCGGGGGACAAGCGCTTAGTAGGGTGTTAGATCATATTCTTGCCGACTTAAAATTTAAATTTGTTTTCAATTATCTCGATGATATTTGCATTTATAGTAATTCACTTCAGGACCATTTGCGTCACGTAGAAACTGTGTTAGAACGTCTGCGCTCTGCTGGACTCACTGTTAATCCTGAAAAGGTTACATGGGCTAAGGAGTCTGTCCCGTATCTGGGATATGTTATTTCCCGGGGAAATTTGCTCGTTGACCCTGAGCGGGTCAAGCCTATTCTTGACTTCCCTACCCGAAGAATTTAAAGGGAACTTCTAGGTTTTTGGGGATGTGCGCTTATTACGCCAGGTTTATCCCCTCTTTCTCTGAGTTAGCTTACCCGCTAAACGCCCTTAAGAAAAAGGGAGCTGTATTTGCGTGGGGTCGGGAACAAAATGACGCCTTTCTCGCCCTCAAACGGCACCTTGTCTCTCCGGCGGTATTGCGCATGCCCGACTTCTCCCTCCCTTTTATTTTACATGTTGATGCGTCGTCAATTGCCCTCGGCGCGGTGCTTTCGCAGCGAACCCCTGATGGATGTAGGCCGGTAGCGTTCGCCAGCAAGACCTTAAATGCTGCTGAGAAAAAGTACAGTACGTACGAAAAAGAATGCCTAAGTTGTGTTTTCGCAGTAGAAAAGTTCTCAGACTACCTAGAGCTTAGAAAGTTTGACCTGTATACAGACAACATGGCGCTGACCTGGCTATGGAACCACCCCAAACAGCTGGGTAAAATAGGCCGCTGGATCTGGAGGCTTTCTAGGTTTGACTTCACTACCCATCATGTCGCGGGTAAAGAGAATGTTGTAGCTGATGCGTTGTCGCGGATGGCAGAGGATCTGGACCCTGTAGGAGATGAAGCGGAGGCGGGAACGCTAGGCGTGATTCACACCATCCCAGAATCTTTTATTTCTATTGGTGCTCATCAGGCCGAGGATGAATTTTGTAAACAGCTCGTAGATAGGATTAGAACTGGGGAAGTAGTTGGGAACTATCGCCTGCGCAAGGGTCTCTTAGTGACTAATATTAGGGGGAGACCCAAATACTATATTCCCGAGAAGCTCAGGCCTATGCTACTTAAGTACTTCCACGATTCTGTTTTGGGTGGGCATTGTGGGGTGCTCAAAACTGAGAAGAAAGTTTCCAAAGAGTTTTATTGGCCCAACTTGCCCAAGGACGTGAGGGAGTGGGTGCGCAAGTGTGAGGCCTGCCAAAGGGCCAAACCCTCACAAAACTCGAAATTTGGTTTTCATTCTGCTGACGTTGCCACACGCCCCTGGGAGAAAGTTTTTGTTGACTATGTTGGGCCCCTTACGCGTTCCTCCCAGGGCAACACGTCTATTTTGGTAGTGCTGGATGCATTTTCTAAATTTGTGGTGTTAATTCCCCTTAGGAACATGAAGGCATCTACGACTGTGAATGCCTTATCTAGGCGGGTGTGGGGCGTTCTTGGAACCCCTAAGGTTGTGGTTAGTGACAATGGCCCCTGTTTCCGTTCCAAGGCTTTCAAAGACATGTGCTTCTCGTGGGGGTCAAACACGTGACCACCAGCCCATACTACCCCTCCCCAACCACGTTGAGCGTTTTAATAGGAATTTAAATGTGGCGCTAACTATTTTCCACCACCAGGACCACTCTCATTGGGACAAGGACCTCGACTTTCTGAACGTCGCGTTCAACTCTGCGTACCACGAGTCAGTCGGAGCCACTCCTGCCTCGGTCTTCTTGAATAGGGATTTAAACCACCCCCTCTTAACCACGTGGGATGTTGACCCGCTCTTATCTGACGCCCATGACCGCCCCTTTGAAGAGAAGTGTGGACTCGCCTATAAAAATTTGTTAAAGTCTAGAAGGAAAGTAGCTGCTACTTACAATCGGGGACGTGTCCCTGTCCCGTTTAATGTGGGTGACAAAGTAGTTTGTAAATGCTTCCCCTTGAGCTCGGCGATGGACAAGACGTCGGCTAAGCTGGCATTCAAATGGAGTGGGCCATGGCACATCGACAAGTTCCTAACGCCCGTCTCAGTCCTACTAGTGGACATTGTGGACCCTTCTGTAACCCGCCGCGCCCACGTTAGCCACCTCAAGGCGGTGACGTAGTGAGTCCACGTCCTGTGCAAGAAGGCAGGACGTGTTATTGATTAAGAATTATTTATGTGTATACGGAGTAAAATTTAGGAATTATCATAGGTTATTTAGGTATATAGTGTAAAGTTTAGGGTTTATTGTAGGTTATGTTTATTTGTTATATTGGACATTGATTGAAATCTTAGGGGTAGGCCTACCCGAACTTCTATATATATCTAATGGTTAGTGACTTATGTTTGAGTGTCACTCTGGGAACTTGGAAGAATCCATACGCGTGTGTGCGCGCGTACTATATGAAAAAGGAAGATGATGCAGTGCTTGCCCTTGTAGAACACTCTTGTTCCTGTTGTGTCTACTTGGAGGCATAGCCTCATGTGGATGCGCACCAAGTGCCGTGATGAACTGGATTAGATGGACTGCGCCTGCCAGCAGCCGTGTCAGAGCATTGTAGACTGTACACTTATATTATTTTTGTAACTGTAGTTTATTTGTTCTCAGAGAGGTCTTCACCCTTCCCTCCCCTTCCCTTTTGGTTCGGGGCGAGATATCGAACGCGTCGTCTACAGAAGACGGAGGCTGGCTGGGCCGACTGATATGTGGGACGAGTCTCAGCTTCAATGGGTCGTCAGAAAGAAGGAGAGCGAGAGCGTCAGTGCCGTGCGTGTAGTACTCCGGCGTGAGCTACTCCAGGATCTGTCAGAGCGCCACTACCGGGTGGGCTTACTACTTGACCATGAGGCCGGCTATCCAAGGACTGTCATGAGGGTTAGTGTGGATCATCTCCCATTGTCTGCCACTAACGGCAGGGAAGGTACCGCCCTGCCGTTACGCCTACTGCTGAGGACTCCTTCTGACATCCCGTCAGGGGGGGAGGATGTAACAACTTACATTGTAACAACACTCACCAACTCGGACAGACAACTGGGACAGCGATGTAACGACTTACATGGTAACAACACTCGCCAACTGGGACAGCCAACTGAGTCAACACGCGGCACTAGCTTGACCGGCGACCTACGCTCTCGCCAAATACATCGGACTGACTGAAGGCGTGTCCGCGCCTGCCGGCAACGAGGCTCGACCACGTGTTCGGCCAGCAGAGAAGATGGATAGAAGAGTTCCGTTTCCGCCTTCGCCGAGCTTCGAGAAGGTGCTAGGTGTTCGATATGAGTCTCGAACCTCTCCTCCCCCCTTGTTTGTAATGTTCTCCAACCTTCCTTTCCTTCGATCCGCCCCCCTTCTCTGAGAATTTTATTTCGTATAAATACTAGCCGTACCGGAATCTCAGGTCACTTACTACCCCACCGGCTCGAGGATAAGAGGTGAGGGCAGCGACTGGGTTTCAGGGGATATTACCTTCCTACCAAATTTACTGTTTCGGCGTCATGGGGGGAACTCTTTCTAAATTACTATTTGGACTTTGTTATTAACTTATGTTTATTTGAATATTGACTATGCTACGCGCTTATCGCGGCTGGGAGTTAGACCGTCGCTTTCGCCACCACTTATATCCAGGGTCTGGGCCCTATTCAAATGTATTTCATACATTTGCCAATATTAGCTTTTAACCTGAGATTGTCAGGTCCTGGGTTCGAAACCCGGCTTATGTTATTTTCAAGTATAGCTGTTTCTGGACTCATCTTTGTTCGCCAAGTTAAACACCTAGGGTTGTTAAGTTATTATTACCTTGTGGCCTTGTTTAATTGCTATGACGTCACGTTTGCTACGGGCGTCTGTAAGAAAGATATATATTTATACTAGGGTGGATAACTTAAACGCTAGAGTAACCAGTTTAGGAACTAATCAATTTAACGAAGTAACCAAAGACCATGTCACTGAGATCCCGGACCGTTACCTTTGATGGATTTAATGTAACGTGATTTGTTTTGAGGAGGTAACGTTTATGTTTACCTTTGATGTAATTGATTTCCGCGGTGGACGGAAAAGCGCGCTTCACGCGGTGTTGATTGTTTGCTCAGCTTGTTATTGTTCTTTTTTGACTAAATAAAATTGTTATGTTCATTCAGGTAACTCTTTACCTAATTTACTGCCTCTCTCACCTTATAGATATTAAGGGGGGGGGGGTTGCAAGAGAGTCAGGAGGCTTAAGATGGATATGATTTTTCAGTTTTAGATGTAGCCGTATCAAGTGGCATATGTATACATTTACAAATGTACATGTAAATCGAACCCAGGACCTTTGGCTTGGCACTTCATTGCTATTCAGGAATCTTCCCATGTTCAGGGTCATTCTTCGCTTGAAGCTTAAGGCTGATTCTCTGATGGACGGGTTTCACTAGTCATGTACAATTAATTATACGAGTGTTTGCTTACCTCCATTATTCTTTTAAAAAATATATATATATATATATATATATATATATATATTTGAGGTATTTAACATGAACTTTTAAACCGACTAATTATATTAGAACATGAGAATTTCAATGAACGTGCGTGAAAGGGTCTACCAATTTTGCTTGTAGAGGTATTTGCCAATACCTTCCAGAAATATCTTACATGCCACAATCGACATGAGACCAAAGGTTTTACTTTCTCTCCAGAGGAAGTTGTGTTACATATTTTTAAAGCTAAAGAAAAATCCGTTGACTCAAGCTGGGTTAGAGATCACGAGCATTGTGTCCTGCGGATATCACTTTACCCCAAGACCACCAAGGTCAACCTTACTTCCTTGTTATTCGTTTTCTTGTACACTCCGTTTTACCCTGAAAGGTATCAGTCTTACCTTGACTTATGACACCATGGCCCTATCTAATAAGCTATACCATGTTTGAATAGTGCTAGGAAAGCTTGCTCCTTACAGGGTAGACGAAGGGTTCAGTTGTCATGGTACTAGCAGCAGCACGGAGCCGACCCTCGAGTAAATGTGGTGTCAATGATTGCTCATGGTAGCTGATGATTTAAACACGTCCATCACAGAATCTGCCTTAAGATAGGAGTGCAGAATGACTCCAAGCACGTGACGAATCATGGATAGCTGGCACACTAATCTAAACTTTAGGGGTTCGATTCCCGTGTCCATGTGTCATTTTTTAATTTACGGATTTCGTACAAATGTATATATACAGTATATCTTGGAACCATATGCTTATTTAGAATATCAACAAATTAAAATATACGACTATTTTAAAATTACAATCACTGCTGAACAGTGATGCTATATATAATATGTGCTATGTGTCTGCCAAGTCATATTATTTGGGGAGGGAGGACGTAGAGCTATAAATCTACCAAGAGGGAAACAACGCGTTACACAATACTTGTTACAGTAGGTAAAAATAAATATCTTCGATCCTTTTTTACAACTTACTGTTGCAAAACCAACTTTTTCTTTTTCCTTTTTCCCTGTACGTAAAAGCAGGACAAAGCCAATGAAGCACACAACAGCTTCAATTCTCTTTTTGTCCCCTTTTAATTTGTGAAATGCTGTGTCCCGTGTGTGTTTGTATATCTTTGCTTGCATCTCTCTCAGCTTCTCGGCATGTTCCTGCCTCTTGCAGTGACGTCACTAAATGAAACCCTATTTGAAACTTACTATGCACGGTTCTAATACTCTGCCTCGTTATTGTATAGTGAAACAAATCAAGTTACTGTGGTAGTTCGTTTTTTGATTGATTGTTTGACTAACAGAGATGAGATTCAAAACTAACAACATGAAGCTGCTTTCTTAATATTGTTGCACTATTTTCTGTGAAGGTAGTCCAAATATTTTTGCTAATTTTGTTATTTTTTGTTCCACAGAAAGGATATTTTTCATGCATTTTAGTTGAAAAATTAAACATCTCTTAGACAACCTAATTTTTGAAGTTTTCTCACTTTTTTATTCTGAAATCTAATTAAAATCTTTATGCAAGTTTTTTTAAGCTTTTCCTTTTTTATTTTGTTTAAACCTTTTTACCTTCTTATACAGATATAGTAATTGAAATTGTGTAAATGAGATACCTATAGATCATTGGTTCCTAAACTTTTCCGTACCGTAGCCCCTCCTTAAGTCAAGGATAGTTCGCCGTGGCCCCACGAGGGGAAATTAAATACCCTCAACAACATTTCGAGTATTTTACAATAGCGAACAGTTTTTATTTTATGTGAAAATACATATAGTAAGAAATAGCTTAAAAGTCTAGATTTGTTTCGTTTCGCTTACTCCCACATGACTCTTTGTGGACACCAGTTTGGGAACCTCTGCTCTATATTATGATGGAGCTTGACGTTCTATGTGCCCTTGGACTCAAAACAATTGGGTTATTTTCAATTCTGTCTGTTCAGGGCTATCTCCAAATTTGTTAATTGATTTCTTGCTAACTTGATATTTAAATTTTATTGGTCATAATTTGTATAAAAGAAATTGAATTTTAACTCTAGCTCTAAAATGAAGGGTACTTTACGGATAATTATCGTGAGAATAAACAAGGGACATATCATTGTAAAAAGTCTAAGGCTGGGACCATGGTGGTTGAGGCATATAATCAGATATTTCACTGTTGATCCTATGAAACCTAGTGTGTAAAGCCAATGGGTGTAAGTGGTATGATAGGACATAGTTGGGTTTGGGATGAACCTTATTTAGCACCAAGATCGTGAATTTCTCTCCAGCAGATAATGAGTGTTTGTACATTTTGTGGCGTCAGGGCCCTTATGCAATTTGATATAATAAAGCTTATAGTATAGTGTTAACGTGTACTGGTGTGTTGGCTTACCACCTTACCTCCTAGTGGTAGTGATTCGAGCAACAATTTACTGACTAAAAAGGCAGTCTCTATATTAGGGATTTTAATTTGTAGTAACAGTGCAAGTGCTCTCAGGGTAATTACGACTGAGCAACGGCAGTATTTGTGGTATACTGGCTTAAATGTTCCAACACCGATTGGTAAAGTATCCTTACCGTAAGAAGTGAATATGTCATGGGGGCTGGTACTATCAAAGCTAGTCACCTGGTCTACTATAAACTAATTATTAAAATAAAATGTGTAATATTTACCTCAGATGACAGACGCTATGATGGTCAGCCGAGGTTTATACTGAAGGGCCCATCTGTTGACAAGCTGACGAGAACATGTACTATTAGAACATGGATTGTGAAAGGAGTGTGTGTTAAAGAGAATGAACTGTTATAGGAAGTAATTGGAAGGAAAATTGATATTCTATGTGTACGCGAAACCAAGTGAAAATGAGAAAGAGATTTTTATGAAAAGAGATTATATCCTGGCACTGTGGTCAGATGTGGATAAATAAGTAAGAGGAAGTCAGAGAGTAGTTTTAATCCTTAGCACAACAGCTAAACTGTTTGTAAGAAGGTATGAGTTGGTGTCGTCTAAGACATCTATGGGTACGTATGAAAACAGGCATTCATAGAATTATGTTTTTTGCTGGTTATGCTCCGGTGAAGGGTGAAGACAAGAATATGAGAGCGGAGTTTTGAAATTAGCTCGATGAAGTCTTGAATGGATGTGAACTGGGTTAAAGAATTATTTTGTTAGGAGTTAAGAATGAATGGGTGGATAGAATTCAGAGAATGCTAGGAAGTTATGGTGATGACATGATAAGCGAAAATGGTAATGAGTTAGTAAGTTTGTGTTCATAAAAAGGTTTATTTGTGTGCTTACACATGGTTTAAGCGCAAAGATATTCACTTATATGCATGCCAAAGGGGCGAGTCAAAAACAATGATTGATTTTGGGGTGTATACTGAGAGACTTTGAAGTTAAGTAAAGATGTAACACTGTTACAACACTTAGAAAAAAAAAGGGATTGTTTGGCTCACCACTCCGGCCCCAGTTGACCTCGTCTCGGCCACGATCCACTCCGCACAACTCCACTAACACGTCCCAGCACTATCAACACCGAACTAACTTGAGAGGCCTGCCATCATTCCTCACCACGCCCAAGAAAAAAGAAGACGGATGATATGCGCAGCTTGGGTGTGCGTCGCCGGCAGTGTTCAAAGACTATCAGAACTATTGTTGAGCTCACCGTTTGAAATAAGCATAGACTAGTGGAGTATATTCTGTAAGGTTGCTACCCCTTACCACTCTCCCCCTCTTTTGGTTCCGCGCCTTGAGAAAACATTGCTTCATTTGTCTGGTATATATAGGGCATTGTTCTGTAATGCCAGTACACATTACACTGCGATCACTAGGTGAGAGACTTTGTGGCTAGAATGGGTTTACGTCGGTACTATAAAAATTCAGTTTGGCTTTAATAATTCAAAGTTACTGTTAAGAATTTCATATTTAAAGACGTCGTTAATTAACTGTACCTGGTCTCCGTTAAATTTCTTGCGGGTCATGTATAATATATATATATATATATATATTTTTACACGGTTCGACCTAATGATTTATTTAACGTCACTTTGTGATCTATTGAGAGAACTCTTTTATTTATTAAATGAACTTTATGCTTCTTCTGCTTCACGGATGGTCTTATACCTTGAAGCGCCATCCTCTTAGGTCCATAATTGACTATTGCTGTGTTATACCTTGCTTTGCCGATTTTGTACATTTAAATGGTTATATCTCTTGTTGTTTATTGGAGGTTAATTTATTAGTGTTACTATTTGCACGATTATATGATGTTGGTTAAATGCAGCCAGTTGTTCCATTGGTTTCTAAATTAAATGTTTGTTGTTTGTTTATATTATGCACAATTACTGTTGGGGAGACATATATTGTTAAGAACTCCTTTTTCACTGTTTGAGAACCACCGGTGGTGGCAAGTAAATGCCTTTGACATATCTAGTGCTTTTGGCTAGCCTTTATTATTACTTTCATAGGATGTGTATGGAGGTCAATTTAACTTCTGGTTGTAATATTTATTTTAAGTCGCCGTTTAAGAACATGGGAAGGAGTCCCGCATGTTCCATAAATTATGGTTCAATGATTGTTGTTTATAGATCCAGCACCTAGCGTTATTCATGTCTCACTCACTCTTAGAGCTTTTCTTGTTATAATTTTTTTAATAAAATAAACTCTATTGGGACCGACCTTACTGTTATTATTAGGTGATAATAAGGGGGTGGGTTACAAAGAATACAATGGCTGTGCGTGGAGCTGAATGTGGTGCGAACCACTTCCTAATTATTTCAGTAGTTGAATTAGATCACAATTTTGGGAGGAAGCTTTGCAAAAGTACTTATCAAGTAAGAGTGTAAGTAGAAAAATTGCAAGATAAATGTGTGAAAGTGCAATATGAAAGATTGCTGGCTGGGAAATTAACTTTATAAAAGCTACAAACAAACCATTTCTGTGACAAGTGAAACATAACAACAGTTTGTGAGCTTAGTGAAAGCAAGAGTAGGAAAAGCTGTCCTAAGATTTAATCGCCAAAGATGTAAAGCCTTCTTCACAACGTGTGACTCCTCCATTCACTGGTTGGGATGTTCACATCCGGGTATGTGGGAAACCAGTAGGTTTATTGAATACTGTTCAGACAAGTGTCTTGTGTATAATATATGAGGGGTAACAATCCAAAGACCGTCCCAAGACCAAACGTCGTTGAGCAGGAAGTAATTATGGCTATGACTGCTGATAAAGAATAAAATTAGCGTATATCTTATCAGCGATAGAAAGTATAATAACCTCAATTGAGACAGCTAATTTCAACCGGACAAAGTGTGGGATAGTGTATGCTCTTTCATCCATGCTCAAGACTTATAGTGTATGAGATCGCCCCTATTAATAAGATCACTATCAATTACTAATCCTCTTTTGTCCCAGTACGTTATAATTATAATTACTATGAAGGCAAGGTGTCTTATCACCCCCGTATATGTGTTTTTATCAATGATATTCAGAAATTAGTCTGTTTTATTTACCCCCATATAAATCTTATGCAAAATAAGCTTTTTTTCAAATTTTCAGGAACGATCTGTTTTAATTACAAAAAAAAAATCGGCTAATAAAATTAAATACATGATTTTAAACCAGTTGAAGCGCAATCATGCACTTACATGTTCATAATGATCATCAGGGAATCGTCTATTAACCTGTCTCAATTTTGAATTTTTAATTCATTCGACTTATCCATTCATGCTCTTAAATTAAAATGGGATTGCTCATAGTTTTGTTGCGTAGCTAGAATCAGCATTAACTATTTAATGGGACCTGCTTAAATGTGATCCTCTTCAAAACTGTATCATAGATGATCTTGTCACTGCACGTTACACTAGTGGATAAAGGGTCGTGGTACCAAGAATCCCCTTGATTCCATATAACCTGCCCTTCCAGTTTAAATGAATGTAAGGTTCTATCAAAGTATGCTTTGTGATGATCACCAACACAGTGCAAGGACAAACCCCTAAGTTGGTGGGCGTTAGTCTCCACAG
>JBCFYV010011164.1:16008075-16036666 GCA_039000515.1 Timema cristinae | reverse complement strand
TTTAAAATTTTAAAATTGCTGTTTTCCAAATTATGTTCAACCGAAGGGGGAAAAGTGGCTTGCTACGGAAGCATAGGAAAGGATATGAACATTCCAAAAAATAAAGTGGTGTGATAAGTAAAGTAAACAGCATAGGCTTAGCATGTATTGGCGAAGGATAAAGAGATTGAAACTATGAAGAACAAACTAGTTGTAACAAAAAAAATGTATGGGATGGAAATTAACATCGAGAAGTCAAAGGTATTGAGGTTATTCAGAGAAAAAGCCACCGACCATTGTGATGTGAACTCAACAGTGGAGTGACCAGGAAAAAACCACAAATGTATTTATTTTAGGACCTCAATCAACGAAAAAAGAGATTTGAGGATATAAAAAAATAAATCTGGAAAGAGATATGAGAAGGTCTCTATTCAGTTAGGCTAATGGGTATCTAGAAATAAAAAACAATAAAAACTTAGAATTATAAGCTACAGAGTTTCTTGCATCAACTAATATTACTGATTTAAAACATTAAATAGATGAAAAAAATAGCACTAACTCCTAGACTGGTTTTTGATTTTTTCCCATCTGTTCTCAGTAAAAACTTAGTCCCCATTACATGGTAAATATTAATATTGTTCACGCCCCTTTATTTATTTAACTAAAATATAATGTAATATTTTTTTAAAAAAATTAGTTCTAGTTTTATATTTCTATATTAAAAATTATTTTAATCACTACATTGATCTGGCAGCTGCTTATATGTCTTGTATGTCCTACTACTGAACATTTTACCTAATTGGTGAAAACGGGATTTTAAGATCTTTATACTTCAAGTTTCCCATTAAAAAGACGTTTTTTTTAATAACTTCCACTTCCAATAATATATTTAAACACCAGCTGTTGCGCCCAGTTTCACTCATTTTCATGTCAGTTTTAAAAAACATACCCATCCAAACCATACCATTCCTAATCGTGGAGTTTGTTAACTTCCGCAAAAGAGAAGAACTCAAACAACGTATCAGGTATTGATTACAATGATGATAAATTTGGAGTTAACCCAAAAAAGGTTTCTTTATAATAAAAAAAGGAAATAAGGAGTAATAATTTATAATTTTTAAAATATGACATACACAATATTTGTATTTAAACCCTTTAAAGGGAAAAAACGGGGGAAAAAATTAAGGCATTTTTTTTTGTAAAGGTAATTAGTGTGTTTTACCATTAAGAGCTATAAAACAGGGTTTCTACTAGAACTAACACAGGAACACGACACATTGGGGGGAGAAACATTCACTGTGGAGACTAACGCCCACCAACTTAGGGGTTTGTCCTTGCACTGTGTTGGGGATCATCACAAAAACATACTTTGATAGAACCTTACATTCATTAAAACTGGGAAGGGCAGGTTATATGGAATCAAGGGGATTCTTGGTACCAAAGAACCCTTTATCCACTAGTGTAACGTGCGGACAAGATCATCTTATGATACAGTTTTGAAGAGGATCACATTTAAGCAGGTCCCATTAAATAGTTAATGCTGATTCTAGCTACGCAACAAAACTATGAGCAATCCCATTTTAATTTAAGAGCATGAATGGATAAGTCGAATTGAATTAAAATTCAAAATTGAGACAGGTTCATAGACGATTCCCTGATGATCATTATGAAAATGTAAGATGCATGATTGCGCTTCAACTGGTTTTAAAATCATGTATTTAATTTATAAGCCGATTTTTTTTTTGAATTAAAAAGAATCGTTCCGAAAATTGAAAAAAAGCTTATTTTGCATAAGATTTATATGGGGTAAATAAAACAGACTAATTTCTGAATATCATTGATAAAAACACATATAACGGGGGTATAAGACACCTTGCCTTCATAGTAATTATAATTATAACGTACTGGGACAAAAGAGGGATTAGTAATTGATAGTGATCTTATTAATAGGGGCGATCTCATACACTATAAGTCTTGACATGGATGAAAAGATCATACACTATCCCACACTTTGTCCGGTTGAAATTAGCTGTCTCAATTGAGTTATTATACTTTCTATCGCTGATAAGATATACGCTAATTTTATTCTTTATCAGCAGTCATAGCCATAATTACTTCCTGCTCAACGACGTTTGGTCTTGGGACGGTCTTTGGATTGTTTACCCCTCATATATTATACACAAGACACTTGTCTGAACAGTATTCAATAAACCTACTGGATTTCCCACATACCCGGATGTGAACATCCCAACCAGTGAATGGAGGAGTCACACGTTGTGAAGAAGGCTTTACATCTTTGCGATTAAATCTTAGGACAGCATTTCCTACTCTTGCTTTCACTAAGCTCACAAACTGTTGTTATGTTTCACTTGTCACAGAAATGGTTTGTTTGTAGCTTTTATAAAGTTAATTTCCCACCAGCAATTTTTCATTTGCACTTTCACACATTTATCTTGCAATTTTTCTCTTACACTCTACTTGATAAGTATTTTTGCAAAGCTTCCCCCCAAAAATTTGGATCTAATCAACTACGAAAATTAGGAAGTGGTTCGCACCACACGCCCACCACAGCCATTGATTTTTTGTAACCCCCCCCCTTATTATCACCTAATAAAAACAGTAAGGTCGGCCCCAATAGAGTTTATTTTATTAAAAAAAATTAAAACAAAAAAGCCAAGATGATGAGACATAATAACGCTAGGTCGGATCAAAACAACAATCATGAACCATAATTTTGGAACTTGGGGGACCCCTTCCCAGTTTTTAAAAACGGCACTAAAATAAATTTTCAACCAGAATTAAATGACCCCCTACACATCCTATAATAATAATAAAGGCTAGCCAAAAGCATAGAATGTCAAAGGCTTTTTACTGCCACCACCGGGGTTCTCAAAACAGTGAAAAAGGGTTTCTTAAAAATATTTTTCTCCCCAACATAATTGTCATAATATAACAAAAAAACCAAACATTTAATTTAGAAACCAATGAACAACGGGCTGCTTTAACCCCATCATATAATCGTGCAAATATAACACTAATAAATTAACCTCCAATAAACAAAAAAAAAACCATTTAAAAAGTACAAAATCGGAAAGCAAGGTATAACACGCAATAGTCAAAATTTTGGACCAAAGGATGGGGCTTTAAGGTAAAGCCTCCGTGAAGCAAAAAGCATAAATTTTATTTAAAAAAATAAAAGAGTTCCTCAATAGATCACAAAGTGACTTAAAAAAACATTTGTTTGAACCGTGTAAAAATATAATTAAAAAAAATATTATACATGCCCGCAAAAATTTAAAAAAGGAGACCAGGGACATTAAATTAAAGACGTCTTAAATATGAAATTCTTAAAAGTAATTTTAATTATTAAAGCAAACTGAAATTTTTTTAGTACCGACGTAAAACCCAATTTTAACCCCAAAGCCTCACCTATTTTCGCAGTGAAGTGTACTGGCATTACAAACAAGCCCTAATATACCAGACAAAAAGCAATGTTTTTCTCAAGGCCGGGAACCCAAAAAAGGGGGAGGGAAGGGGGACAACCCCACAGAATATACTCCACTATCTATGCTTATTTCAAACGGGGACTCAAAAATATTCTGATAGTCCTTTTAACACGCCGGCGACGCACACCCAAACTGCGCATATCATCCGTCTTCTTTTTTCTTTGGGGGTGGGAGGAAAGAGGCAGGGGCCCCTCAATTTTCGGTGTTGATAGTCTGGACGGTTAGTGGGTTGTGCGGGGTGATCGTGGCCGAGACAGGTCAACTGGGGCCCGGGGTGGGGAGCCAAACAATCCCCTTTTTTTTCTAAGTGTTTAACAGGTTTTCATCTTTTCTTAACTCAAAGTCTCTCAGTATACACCCCAAAATCAAACATTGTTTTTGACTCCCCCTTTGGCAGCATTAAGTGAATATCTTTCGCTTAAACCATTGTAACACACAAATAAACCTTTTTTTTAACACAAAATTACTACTCATTACCATTTTCGCTTATCAAAGTCATCACCATAAATTCCTACTTCTCTGAATTTTAAACCACCCATTCATTCTTAACTCCTAAAAAAATAATTCTTTAACCCATTCACATCCATTCAAGACTTTATCGAGCTAATTTCAAAACTCCGCTCTCAATATTCTTGTCTTCACCCTTCACCGAGCATAACCAGCAAAAAACATAATTCTATGAATGCCTGTTTTCATACGTACCCATAGATGTCTTAGACGACACCAACTCATACCTTCTTACAAACAGTTTAGCTGTTGTGCTAAGGATTAAAACTACTCTCTGACTTCCTCTTACTTATTTATCCACATCTGACCACAGTGCCAGGATATAATCTCTTTTCATAAAAATCTCTTTCTCATTTTCACTTGGTTTCGCGTACACATAGAATATCAATTTTCCTTCCAATTACTTCCTATAACAGTTCATTCTCTTTAACACACACTCCTTTCACAATCCATGTTCTAATAGTACAATGTTCTCGTCACTTGTCAACAGATGGGCCCTTCAGTATAAAACTCGGCTGACCATCAAGCTCTGTCATCTGAGGTAAATATTACACATTTTATTTAATAATTAGTTTTATAGTAACCAGGTGACTACTTTATAGTACCAGCCCCCATGACATATCACTTCTTAGGGTAAGGATACTTTACCAATCGTTTTTGGAACTTTTAAAAGCCAGTATACCACAAATACTGCCGTTGCTCAGTCGTAATTACCCTGAGAGCACTTTGCACTGTTTACTACAAATTAAAATCCCTAATATAGAGACTGCCTTTTTAGTCAGTAAATTGTTTTGCTCGAATCACTACCACGGGAGGAAAAGGGTAAGCCAACACACCAGTACACAGTTAACACTATACTATAAGCTTTTATTATATCAATTGCAAAAGGGGCCCTGACGCCACAAAATGTACAAACACTCATTATCTGCTGGAGAGAAATTCACGATCTTGGTGCTAAATAAGGTTCATCCAAACCCAACAAATGTCCATCATACCACTTACACCCATTGGCTTTAAAACACTGGGTTTTCATAGACAACAGTGAAATATCTGATTATATGCCTCAACCACCATGGTCCCAGCCTTAACCTTTTTACAATGATATGTCCCTTGTTTATTCTCACGATAATTATCCGTAAAGTACCCTTCATTTTTTGAGCTAAGTTAAAATTCAATTTCTTTTATACAAATTATGACCATAAAATTTAAATATCAAGTTAGCAAGAAATCAATTAACAAATTTGGAGATAGCCCTGAACAGACAGAATTGAAAATAACCCAAATTGTTTTTTAGTCCAAGGGGACATAGAACGTCAAGCTCCATCATAATATAGACAGAGGTTCCCAAACGGTGTCCACAAAGAGTCATGTGGGAGTAACGAAACGAAACAAATCTAGACTTTTAAGCTATTTCTTACTATATGTATTTTCACATAAAATAAAAACTGTTCGCTATTGTAAAATACTCGAAATGTTGTTGAGGGTATTTAATTCCCCTCGTGGGGCCACGGCCAAACTATCCTGACTTAAGGAGGGGCTACGGTACGGGAAAAATTTAGGAACCAATATCTATAGGTATCTCATTTACACAATTTCAATTACTATATCTGTATAAAAAGGTAAAAAGGTTTTAAACAAAATAAAAAAGGAAAAGCTTAAAAAAACTTGCATAAAAGATTTTAATTAGATTTCAGAATAAAAAGTGAGAAAATTTCAAAATTAGGTTGCCCTAAGAAAATGTTTAATTTTTCAACAAAAATTTCATGAAAAATATCCTTTCTGTGGAACAAAAAATAAAAAAAATTAGCAAAAATATTTGGACTCCCCTTAAAACAGAAAATTAGTGCAACAATATTAAGAAAGCAGCTTCATGTTGTTATTTTGAATCTCATCTCTGTTAGTCAAACAATCAATCAAAAAACAAAACTACCACAGTAACTTGATTTGTTTCACTATACAATAACGGGGCAGAGTATTAGAACCGTGCATATAAAGTTTCAAATAGGGTTTCATTTAGTGAGCGTCACTGCAAGAGGCAGGAACATGCCGAGAAGCTGAGAGAGATGCAAGCAAAGATATACAAACACACACGGGACACAGCATTT
This sequence comes from Timema cristinae, assembly GCA_039000515.1. Lineage (NCBI taxonomy): Eukaryota > Metazoa > Arthropoda > Insecta > Phasmatodea > Timematidae > Timema > Timema cristinae. The sequence goes on along the minus strand of JBCFYV010011164.1, from coordinate 16,030,569 downwards.
CAAAAATTTAAAAAGGGGACAAAAAGAGAATTGAAGCTGTTGTGTGCTTCATTGGCTTTGTCCTGTTTTTACGTACAGGGAAAAAGGAAAAAAAGAAAAAGTTGGTTTTGCAACAGTAAGTTTAAAAAGATCGAAGATATTTATTTTTACCTACTGTAACAAGTATTGTTAACGCGTTGTTTCCCTCTTGGTAGATTTATAGCTCTACGTCCTCCCTCCCCAAATAATAAAGAAATTGGCAGACACATAGCACATATTTTAAAATAGCATCACTGTTCAGCAGTGATTGTAATTTTAAAATAGTTTGTATATTTTAATTTGTTGATATTCTAAATAAGCATATGGTTCCAAGATTTTACGTATATATACATTTGTACGAAATCCGTAAATTAAAAAATGACACAAGGACACGGAATCGAACCCCAAAGTTTAGATTTAGTGTGCCAGCTATCCATGATTTTGTCACGTGCTTGGAGTCATTCTCACTCCTATCTTAAGGCAGATTCCCGTGATGGACGTGGTTTAAATCATCACACCATGAGCAATCATTGACACCACATTTTCTCGAGGGGCGCTCCGTGCTGCTGCTAGTACCATGACAACTGAACCCTTCGTCTACCCTGTAAGGAGCAAGCTTTTCCCAGCACTAAATTCAAAAATGGTATAGCTTATTAGATAGGCCAAAGTGTCATAAGTCAAGGTAAGACGATACCTTTCAGTAAAAACGGAGTGTACAAGAAAACGAATAACAAGGAAGTAAGGTTGACCTTGGTGGTCTGGGTAAAGTGATATCCGCAGGGCACCCAAAGCTCGTGATCTCTAACCCAGCTTTGAGTCAACGGATTTTTCTTTTGCTTTAAAAATATGTAACACACCCTTTCCTCTGGGGAAGAAAGTAAAACCTTTGGGCTCATTCGATTGTGGCAGTAAGATATTTCTGGAAGGTATTGGCAAATACCTCTAAAAAGCAAAATTGTAGACCCTTTCACGCACGTTCATTGAAATTCTCATTTCTAATATAATTAGTCGGTTTAAAAGTTCATGTTAAATACCCCAAATATATAAATATATATATATATATATATATATATTTTTAAAAAAAATAATGGGGGAAAGCAAACACTTCGTATAATAAATTGTACATGACTATGAAACCCGCCCACAAAGAATCAGCCTTAAGCTTAAACGAAGAATGCCCCTGAACAGGGGAAGTTTCCAAAAGCAATAAATCCCAAGCCAAGGCCCTGGGTTCGTTTTACATGTACATTTGTAAATGAAATACTATGCCACTTGATACGGCTACACTAAAACTGAAAAATCATATCCATCTTAACCCCTGACTCTCTTCAACCCCCCCCCCCTTAATATCTATAAGGGAAAGAGGCAGTAATTGGGTAAAAGTTACCTGAATGAACAAAACAATTTTTTTTAGTAAAAAAAGACAATAACAAGCGAGCAAAAAACAACACGCGTGAAGCGCGTTTTTTTCCGTCCACCGCGGAAAAAAATTACATCAAAAGGTAAACATAAACGTTCCCTCCTCAAAACAAATCACTTACATTAAATCCATCAAGGGTAACGTCCGGGATCTCATGACATGGTCTTTGGTTACTTCGTTAAATTGATTGTTCCAAAAACTGTTACTCTAGCTTTTTAAGTTATCCCCCCTATAATAAATAATATTTTTCTTACAACCCCGTAGAAACGTGACGCTAGCAATTAAACAAGGCCACAAGGTAAAAATAACTTAACAACCCTAGTTTTTTAATTTGGGGCGAACAAAGATGAGCCCAAAACAGCTATACTTGAAAAAACTAACCGGGGTTTTCGAACCCAGGACCGACAATCTCAGTTAAAACTAATATTTGCAAATGTTTGAAAACTTGAATAGGCCCAACCCGGGATAAAATGGGGGGAAAGCGACGGTCTAACTCCCAGCCCGATAAGCGCGTAGCATATCAATATTCAAATAAAAAAGTTAATAACAAAGTCCAAAAAAATTTTAAAAAGATTTTTCCCCCCATGACGCCGAAACAGTAAATTTGGTAGAAGGTAAATCCCCTGAAACCCATCGCTGCCCCACCTCTTATCCTGGGCCCGGGTGGGGAGTAATGACCGAGTTCCGGTAGGGCTATATTTAACGAAAAAAAATTCTCAGAGAAGGGGGGGGGATCGAAGGAAAGGAAGTTGGAGAACTTTACAAAAAAAGGGGGGGAGGGGGGTTTTCGAACTCATATCGAACACCTAGCCCTTCTCGAACTCGCGAAGGGGGAAAACGGAATCTTCTATCCATTTTCTCTGCTCCAAACACGTGGTCAAACCCTCGTTGCCGCGGGCGCGACACCCTTCATCAGCCCGATGTATTTGGCGAGAGCGTGGTCGCGGTAAAAGCTGTCCCCGCGTGTTGACTCATTGGCTTCCCATTTGCGAGTGTTGTTACCATGAAGCGTTACATCGCTGTCCCAGTTTGTCTGCCGATTGGTGAGGTTGTTACAATGAAAATTGTTACATCCCCCCCCCCGAGGGGAGTCAGAAGGACCCTCACAGTACTAACGGCAGGGGGGCCCTTCCCCTCCCTTTAGTGGCAACAATGGGAAAAGATCCACACTAACCCTCAACAGTCCTTGGGATACCCGGCCCATGGTAAGTAGAAGCCCACCCGGTATGCGCTCTGACAGATCCTGGAGTACTCACCCCGGGATACTACACGCACGGCACTGACCCCCTCGCCTCCTTCTTTCTGACGACCCTTTGAAGCTGAACTCGTCCCACATTAAATTCGGCCCACCCAGCCTCCGTCCTGTAACAAACCGTTCGATATCTCCCCCGAAAAAGGGGAAGGGGGGGGAAAGGGGTGAAAACCTCTCTGAAACAAATAAACAACGTTACAAAAATAATATAAGTGTACATCTACAATGCTCACACGTTGCGGGCAGGCGCAGCCCACTAATCCAGTTCATCACGCACTTGGGTGCGCATCCACATGGGGCTAGCCCCAATAGAACAAAGGAACAAGAGGTTCTACAAGGGAAAGCACTGCATCATTTTCCCTTTTTTCATATAGTACCCGCACACACGCGTATGGATTTTTCCAAATTCCCCAGATGACACTCAAACTAATCAAAACCCATTAGATATATATAGAAGTTCGGGTAGGCCCCCCCAAATTTTTCAACAATGCCAATAAAACAAATAAACAAACCTACAAAAAACCCAAAAATTTACACTATTACCTAATAACCTAGAAATTTCCAAATTTTTACTCCGTAACACAAAAAAATTCTTAATCAATAACACCCCCTGCCTTCTTGCACAAGGGACCCACGTCCCCGCCTTGAGGGCTAACGGGGCGCGGCGGTTACAGGGGGGTCCACAATGTCCACTAGAGACGAGACGGGGTTAGGAACTTGTCGATGTGCCATGGCCCATCCATTTGAATCCAGCTTAGCCGACTCTTGTCCTCGCCGATAAAGGGGGGAACATTTACAAACTACTTTGTCACCCACATTAAAGGGGACAGGACACTCCCCGTTTGAAAGTACACTATTTTCCTTCAATTAACAAATTTTTTAATAGGCGATCCACACTTCTTTCAAGGGGGGGTCATGGGCGCAATAAGCGGGTAAACATCCCACGTGTTAAGAGGGGGTGGTTTAAATCCCATTCAAGAAAAACCGGGCAGGATGGCTCCGATGACCGGGGAAGCAGGTTGAAGCGACGTTCAGAAAGTCAGGTCCTTGTCCCAATGAGAGGGGCCCTGGTGGTGGAAAATAGTTAGCGCCACTTTTAAAATTTCCTATTAAAACGCTCAACGGGGTTGGGGGAGGGTAAGGGGCGGGGTGGTCACGTGTTTGCCCCCCCACGAGAAGCACATGTTTTTGAAACCTTGGGAAGGGAAACGGGGGCCCATTTCACTAACCACAACCTTGGGGGTTCCAAAACGCCCCACACCCCCTAATAAGGCATTCACAGTCGTAGATGCCTTCATTTCCTAAGGGAATAACACCCAAATTTAGAAAAGCCCCAGCACTACCAAAATAGACGTTTGCCCGGAGGAACGCGTAAGGGCCCAACAATCAACAAAAACTTCCCCCCGGGGGCGTGGGGCAACCCCAGAAAAAAAACCAAATTTCAGTTTTTGAGGTTTGGGGCCCCTTTGGCAGGCCTCACACTTGCGCACCCACTCCCTCACTCCTTGGGCAATTTGGGGGCCAAAAAAACCTTTGGAAACTTTTTTCTCATTTTGAGCACCCACAACCCACCCAAAACAAATCGGGGAAGTATTTAATAGCATAGGCCTAGCTTCTGGGGAATATAGTATTGGTCCCCCCAAATTTTACACTAAAGCCCCTTGCCAGGCGAATTTTTCCCAAACTATTTCCCCATTCAACCCTATCTACGACTTTTTACAAAATTCATCCTCGGCCTGATGAGCCCCAAATGAAAAAAAAGATTCGGGAGGTGTGAATCACGCCAGCTTTCCCCCCTCCGTTTCATCCCTCAGGGCCAGATCCTCTGCCATCCGCGACAACGCATCACTAAAACTTCTCTTTACCCCGACATAAAGGGTAGAAGTAAAACCCTAGAAAGCCCCAATCCAGCGGCCATTTTACCCGCTGTTTGGGGGTTCCAACCAGGCACCCCATTTGTCTGAAAACGTAAAACTTCTAACCTAGTAGTCTGAGAACTTTTCTACTGCAAAACACAACTTAGGCATTCTTTTTCGTACGTCTGTACTTTTTCCACAGAAAATTTAAGGTCTTGCGGGCGAACGCCCCGGCCTACATCCACAGGGTTCGCTGGAAAGCCCCGCCCGAGGGCAATTGAACGCATCAACATTAAAAATAAAAGGGGGGGAGAAGTCGGGCATGCGCAAAACCGCCGGAGAACAAGGGCCGTTTGAGGGGGAGAAAAAGGGGTCATTTTGTTCCCGACCCCCCGCAAATACACCCCTTTTCTTTAAGGGGGGTTTAGGGGTAAGTAACTCAGAGAAAAGGAAAAAACCGGCGTAAAAAGCGCACATCCCCCCAAAAAACCCAGAATTCCCTTTAAATTTTTCGGGGTAGGGAAGTCAAAAATAGGGTTGACCCGCTCAGGTCAACGAGCAAATTCCCCCGGGGAAAAAAAAATACCCAATACGGGACAGACTCCTTACCCCCTGTAACCTTTTTTAGGATTAACAGTGAGTCCGCAAGCGAGACTTCTAACACAGTTTTTTACTGACGCAAATGGTCCTGAATGAATACTAAAATGCAAATATCAAAGATAATTGAAAACAAATTTAAATTTTAAGTCGGCAAGAATATGATCAACACCCTACTAAGCGCTGGGCCCCCGCAAAATGCCTAACGGGACGCGGTTAAATTTATAAACCCCACGGAGTTTACAAAGGCGGGAAATTTCTTGGGTGGGTCGAGACGCGCATTGGGGGGAAGCTAGCGTTAAGAACAAAGAGACGTAATACCTTTTTACCAAGGTGTTGGAATGCCCACTCTAGGGTAGGGATCGATAAGGATCAAAACAATTTCTTATTTAATTTTCCCGTAGTCACAATGAGGGGAGCCCCTTCCCTTGCGGGAAAATGAAACGGGGGTGGCAAAAGGTGATTAGACGGGGGAATGACCCCTTTTTTTTCCCGTCGAAATCAGATCTCTAAAAAAATCCATTTTGGAGGAAACGGGGATGGCCCGACCCTACGGGGATGTTGTCAAAGCAACAAGTCGTAAGGGGAATGTCGATTTTTCCCCCCCTTATCATGATTACATCAGAAAAACCGGTTAACTACCCTTGAATGGCCCCTTTACCCATCCAAAGGAAACAACATGGGGGCGTTTCTCGGTCGCAAAAAGACAAATTCCCTGGCGCAAAAATAAAGGGGAAAAATACGTTTTCCCAACCAACCTAGCGTTGGTCCCAAAAAAAAAATCGTTCCCCAAAATCAGTCAAACGGGGGGGTCGACACTACGTAAAAAAAAAAGTTTCCCAAAAAAAACTTCAATTTTTAAAGGAGACTACCCTTTTTGGCTACCCAAAAACATTGCCCATTTGCAACAGGGACATTTCGGGGCCCAAAATCTTCACAATAATATTTAAATTTCCCCCCAATAATACCAAAAGTTTTTCGCTAATGAAGGGGTTTCTCGCCCCCGTATCAAAAAACCCCAAACATCCCCCAGGACCAATACAAACATTAAACCCTGGGTTCAAAAACCGCGGCATAAAACACAGACCGGCCGTACCACGGTCGCGAACGCCCTTAATAGTTTTTTTCCTGCCCGCACCCCCCGAACTGCCCCCAACTATTGCAGCGGGAAACATCTAACTCAGAAATGCACAGGCCCGCGGCCCCCTTGGTTTCACCCACAGGGTTTCTACCCCCCCAAATACCTAGAACGTTCCCGAGGGACGACGCCGATAACGGCACAGGGAAAATTTCTCCGGGATTCGAACCCGACTGCGCGCGGGTTACAACCCAGGGGCCCTGCCATTTAGATATTCCTCTTTTGATAGAAAAAGGGCTCTTTAAATGCGAAGCCAAGGGATAGAGATCAAGTATACAATTGGTTACTTGAGAATACAAAAAAGGCGCCTGGTAACGCGACACATTCTCCCAAAAAAAATTTTCAAATTCAGGCTCCTTAAAACGGCATTAGTACCGAGCTGCCTCCGTGATTGAAAAACAAAATTTCCTAAAAATTTTACAAGAAACTGAAATCTAGCACAACCCCCCTGCAAACTTCTTTCTAACTCTAACTAGGTAACAACGATTTAAAATCTGTCAGTTATGCCTTTTCTAAAACCGCCTGAATCCCCCCAAAATAAATTTGGGTTTAAAATCCCACGTTTGGACAAAAACCAATGTCAAAAAAACCGGGGTCACTAACGAGTTTAAGGCGGGGTCCGGGGTAATTTCAACCAAATTTTTAAAAACTCCTTAGCTGACCACTACACACAGGGAAGCGACCTAATTTTCCAATAGTACCTTACTAACATTTTAAAAGTACCGGGTGGCTTTGGAGACGGGGGAGGGGAGGGGGCCCTCGGTTTTTCACCACTCGCAAATGTGCCAGCCAAAATCTGCGGGGATTCCCCAACCCCACTACTATTCGCATAAAAAGACCTTAACCACCCACCGTTGCGTTGGGTGAGAGGGGTGGACCAATTTGGAGCTCGGCGATGAGTTGTTCACGGTTCAGTCGTAGACATCAATCCGTCAGTTTGGTGATGGGTTTCGCCTGGGTTTTTGCGGAGGAGACATGGCCAATGCATATGAAAAAAGATACAAAAAGGGATTTGAAAAAATGTATTACATAAAATTAAAACCCCTGCATATTTCCCTTTTTTGTTTAAATTTTTCGCACTTTCCAACCCTACTTATAGAGCCATGTCCCCTTTGAGGCATGAACTAAGGGCCCAAAAGCACAATAAGACATAAACGTCGAAATTAAAAAGCCAAAATTACTAACCGTAAAAACCCCATCAATATGAAAAAACGTAACCACTTAAACCCCAATAAACCATGTTAACCATGTCAAACCCTGTAACCATGTAACCTGTAACCCGTAACCATGTAAAACCCCATTTTAAACCCCGCCTGCTACCATTTTGCAACCCCCCCCTTAATATCAAAGGGGAGAAGGGAGTAAATTAGGTAAAGAGTTACCTGAATGAACATAACAAATTTTTTTTAGTCAAAAAAAAAAAAAATAACAAACTGACAAACAACAACCACCGCGTGAAAACGCCTTTTTTCCGTCCATCGCGGAAAACAATACATCAAAGGTAAACAAAACTTACCTCCTCAAAAAAATCACGTTACATTAAATCCATCAAAGGTAACGGGCCGGGGTCTCAGTGACATGGTCTTTGGTTACTTCGAAATTGATTAGTTTTCCCAAACTGGACCTAAACGTTTAAAATTTTCCACCCTAGTATAAAATATATCTTTCTTACAGACGCCCGTAGCAAACTGACGTCATAGCAAATTAAAAAAAGGGCCCCAAGGGAATAATAAATTAACACCCTAGGTGTTTAAATTGGCGAACAAAGATGAGTCCAGAAACACATACTTAAAACAACAAACCGGGTTTTTGAACCCAGGACCTGACAACTCAGTTAAAACTAATATTTGGGAATTATGAAATACATTTTAATAGGGCCCAACCCTGGATAAACGGGGCGAAAACGACGGTCTAACCCCCACGAAAGCGCGTAGCAAGTCAATATTCAAATAAACAAAGTTAATAACAAAGTCCAAATAGTAATTTAGAAGAGTTCCCCCCCCCGACGCCGAAATAGTAATTTTGGGAGAAAGTAATATCCCCCAAAACCAGTCGTGCCCTCACCTCTTATCCTCGAGCCGGTGGGGGAGTAAGTGCCCTGAGATCCCCTACCGGGTAAAAATTTTCGAAATATAATTTCTCAAGAAGGGGGGGGATCGAAGGAAAAAGGGAAGGGTTTAGAACATTACAAACAAGGGGGGAGGGGAGGTTTTGAGACTCATATCGAACACCTAGACCTTCCGAACCGGGGAAGGCGGAAACGGAAAACCTTTTTCCATCCTCTGCTGGCCGAAACCCTGGGCGAGCCTCGTTCCGGCACGCGGACCCCTTTAGTCAGTCCGATGTATTTGGCAGAGCGTAGGTCGCCGGGCAAGCTAGTGCCGCGTGTTGCTCAGTTGGGTGTCCCCTTGGCGATGTTGTTACCATGTAAGTCGTTACATCGCTGTCCCATTGTCTGTCCGAGTTGGTGAGTGTTGTTACAATGTAAGTTGTTACACTCTATTCATGAACAATTGGGGTTTAAAAGGAGCGTTTACTTACCTCTGTAAATAAATGTAAAAATATTTCAACAAGCTATTTTTATGAACAACTATATCATCCGTAATTGTAGACAATTTAACCCAAAGGATGCTAATCGTACGTAAAATGTAACGTGAGTGCCTGAACAATTCATCCCCAACCCCCCCCCTGTGAGCGAGCCAACCTTCCTTTGAGCTATGGCTCCAATGGTTGGTCAACGTTTAGCTGTAGTGACGGATGGTTGCGTCTCAGATGTTCTTTTACGTTATTTGGATGTAGAAACAAAATTTGCATACCAATAAAATTAATAGATTTGCGGGGAAAATCAGAAGTAAATGTGCCAAGACTGTTAAAAATTGGGTCAGTATAAATACTTTCAATTATTTATTTTCTTTACTAATAACTAGTTATTTCCAGTTTTTTTCCCAGTTTTTACGAAAACATTTAAATGTACCAACGTTTAGTTGTATTTATATAGGTTTGTTTTAAAACGTGAATATTTTTGTTTTGTAGTTTGATGTATTTAATTTTGTGTTTGATGTAATAAAAATACTAAAACCTGAAAAAAAAAAACCAAACTAACCCAAAACAGACTAAAAATTAAACAAAAAATCACGTAAAAGCTTGTTAACGGCTTTAATTGTTATTAAGTAAGTTTTATATATCGATATAAATACAGCACTACACAATGACGATAGTATTGAAGGGTTATAAGAATTGTATAAAATAAAATACTTCAAGCTACAAATTAATAACGCTACCCAATATATCCAAGCGACAAATAGTTTAGAGCTTTATTCACATCTTCATCGAGAAATGAAGCTGAGTGTGCTTGAGTGGCTAGCAGCTCACACTGGATAAAATTTGCATTGATCCGTAATAATTTGCAAATCAAAACTTAAAAAGATGATTATCAATATATTTAGTTTTGCGATTGATAAACATATTTTTAAATATTATCAAGATGGATTTTTTTTTAAATTTTTGTTGTATGGTTTAAACAAATCAACACTAAAGAAAAGGTTCCACATGATTTTAATTTAATGAGATATCTCTCAACAGTAGACGCGGTTGTATTCTTGTATCTCTCTTTAAAAGATGCATGCACGGTGTTTTAGGTGCATGATTGAGTCATTTAATTTGGAAATTTAATTGGTTATTCCACGAAGATTTTTTTTGGGGGAAGCTTGGATAAACTGAGATTATTACTACAAGTGCAAAATTGACAAACGATGCTCACGCCAATTTCGTGTGATTGGTTTAAGCTCGTCACGTGCCCACATTTATGTTCAGCTCTTGTTTTCAGATGAACGCTTAAATCCACGCTAAGTCCACGTTCTCGTTTTGTCCCAGTCAGGGGTTTGTAGAAAAGCCCGGCAACAAAAATTAAGAAATTTTGTGATTTTTGTGGAAACATGCAGCTCAAAAAAGTTTTTTATAAACCAACAGCTTTTTGTTTATTTCGCTAGCCCAGCCTGGTACCGTCCATGAATTCACTGAATGACGCAAGTTATAGATGGATGACGGCTGCTCTAGTGAGAGCTTGTGATAACTCTAGAAATAAATTATTTTTCTAATGTTTTTATAAAATTCAAAAAATTGTGTTTTTCTGAAATCGTGACTTTCTCTTAGAATATTTGAAAGAAGTCCTCGGTGTTTAAGGTTTCATTTTATAAAATAAAATTGAACATCTTTAAAGTTGAATTCCTGATATCATTGCCGAAAGGAATCACTTCACGATGTATATATAATATAGTAATACACACTGTATATATAAAATTAAGCTCCAACATAATTTTGAACGGTGTAAGAATGTATGCCTTTAGTTTCACTTTTTGTGAAAACTCACTGAGTAAAAGCGAATTGTATTTAAATGGAAAATCTTAACTTAATAACCCGCTAAGCAGGGACTCCCGAGCTGAGGGTGAGGGTGGGGTACTGGGGTTCTTAAGCACCCCTACCCACAAAAATATTCCCTCTACATTCAAAACTTAGAGGATTACTTAATACAAATACTGTGTCTACTTTTTATTTTGAAGAAAGGAATTGAGTGTTGATGTATTTTCAAATATCTCTACCCTCACAGTTGACAATTGTCACAACACTAAACAATAGATACTTGATTACCCTAAAATAAATGTTACACAATTTTTTTGTGTAACCCCAATTCTTCCCAAGAACAAGGCACACAAAAAATTTTTATTAAATTTTTAAAACTGCTTTAATAAAAAAGGGCCAAGACCAACAACACAAAACTGAAGCCCCCAAATTATTGATACCGAAAAAATACCAGTAATATTTTTTAAAAATTTTTCTCAAATTATGACGACAAAAAATGATTTTGGGAAAATTTCTAAACCTTTAAACCAAATTTTGCTTGAGGGGTTGGGGCGGAAAGGGGAATAAAACCTTGCAACACACACCCCAATATCCCAAATGGGCTTCTATCATATAAAATTTTACATGTTTTACTAGGGGGGGCCCAAAAAAATTTTTTCATTTGTGGCCCAAAAAATTTTTTTGAAGTATTTTTCCCACAAGGGCCCAAGAAAGGAAACCCACTAAAAATTTTTTTAAAAATGCTAATCAGAAAAATTTAATTAACGGGGTTTTTTGGAAAAAGGGTGAATTAACAATAATTTTTTTGCTACCAAACCATTTCATTGGTCATTTTTGGCTGTACGTATAGCGGGTGGGGAAAGTGTAAAACATAAAAATTTAAATTTCCCCTTCCCAAAACCTTTAAAAACCCCCGGTTTTGGTTTAAAACCCTTCCATTCCCCATTTCACCATAAAACTAGAAAAAAAAGACCCTGACTTTTTGGTCCGGGCACAAAGTTTTTAAAACGTACTTTTTAAGATAATTAATCCACCCTAAGCTAAAAACCAAGACCCCGGGAATCTCAATAAATTACACTCTACGGCTGAAAAAGATGGTCCACTTTGAAACAGATTCCCCCCCATCTTCAAAGTAACTCCAGGAAAGAAAGTGTAACGGAAAAGACTTGTATAAACAAATTTTTCGAGGCCAAAAATCAAAGGGCCAAATAAAATAAATTTGTTTTTTTTTTTAAATTCGAAAGAAAGGGGGATGCTGGGCAGAGGGAAGGGAAACTTTGAAAGGGGATAGTGCCCGTAAACAGGGGCAATAAAAGGGGTTAAAGAGGGGTCTCGGGGGGCCTGGTTCGCTACCCCTTAGACCTAACTGACCGACAGCGTGGAAATAACAAGAAAGCGACCAAAACGAAAAGTAGATATAAGAAACCTTTTAAAAAGGGAAAGGGACATGTCTCAAAATAAACTCCGTCACAAGTTAAAACTTCTTTTTCCCCTGGTACTTTTTTTTTAACCCACATAATTTTTTCCCAAATCAAAAAATGCGGGTTCATTTATTAAAAGTTCATCCTTCCCTATCCCTAAAAAATTTTTGAAATTTTAAAATTGCAAAATTTTCCCAAGATGGAAAGTTAAAACCAAAAATAAATATTAATTTGTAAAATAACGTTCAAAGTTTTAATTTCCTTAAAAAAAAGCACAATTTAAAATAATAATTTTTTTTACAAACTGCCCGGGGTTTTAGTTTTTCTCCTCTTGGAGCCTGTCCTCTAAAGGTAAAGTTAAACAAAACCCTTACTGTATTAATTTTTAAATTTATTTATTATTTTTTTATTAATTTTAATTATTTTTAATTAAAACCCCGCGTTTTTACTCCCCCTTTTTCGAGTTTTTAACGCACAAAACCCCCTAATGTGTAATGGGTAGGGTAAATTGAAGTTTAAATAGGACCAAACAATTTAAAAACGTGGAATCCAAACCACGGTGGAGGCCTGCCATTCCACACTTTTCACAATTTTGTGTTTTCTGTAAAGGGTGAAAAAAAAGGGTTTTGGGTAACCCGATAAATTTTCCCGGGGACCAAAAAATTAAACCCGGGGGCCCCCAACAAGAATCCAAACACCCCCCCCCCTAGGACCGCCGGGTCCCCAAAAAAACTTACTTTTGAAAAAAATTGTTAATGGTTTATTCTAGGGGGGGGGAAATAAACCCCTAAAATAAATTAGGGGGGATGAATAAAATCACGAAAGGAATAAAAAAAAAAAGTACAAAAGGGCTGGTATAACCCCCACAACCAAAGTGCAATGCGAGCCTAATTGCATAGACCATTTGGGACACTTTTTTGGGTATAAAAGGGGGGGTACCATTTTATCAATGTTTCAACAATACTAAACGGGTGAAAAGCGGGTTTTTAAAACCAATTTTTAAAAAAAAAATTTCTCTTTTTAAAGAAAAAAAAAAAAAGTTTCCCTTCCCTCCATGAAAGAAAAAAGCCTTTTGACGGGTTCTTGTTTTAAAAATTTTTCCATGTCCCCTTTTATATTTATCCTTTTCCCAAACTCATCACTGAAAGGGGGGGGAAAGGGGTGGGGGAGTGGAGAACCCTCCTCCCCCCTTTTCCCACTACCACCCCCCCCCCCCACGGGAAAAAAAATCCGTATAGGGAAAAAAAATATAGAGCAAGTTTAAAAAGGGGGCCCCCCCTCACACCCCCCCACAAAAAAAAAAAAAAGGGGGGAGGAAAGTTGGGAAAGCTGGGCGTCGGGTGGAAAAAACTGCCCAGAAAAAAGGGGCAGTAATTTCATCTCCGGGACTCGACTGCGTAACTCTTGTCGTTAAAAAAAGGGAAACAAATTTCCCCTTTTCCCTTGGGGTACAAAGGGGGAAGGGGGTGGGGTTAGTAGTATACAGATCACCGGGGAAAAAAGATTACCGGAAAAATTTTTAAGGCACATATCTCTTGTTGTAAACCAAACAAGGGATTTTTTAATAAACATAGCTAATAAACTGTTTGCTTGTAGGACAAAAGTACTTTCCTTGAGGTACAAAGTTTCTTATCAACAAAATTTTAACCAGAAAAATTAATAAACTGAATCACGACTTTTGTAAAGAAAAATTTTTCCGCCCAACACCCGTACTTACTCGAGTTACAAATACCTTAACAACAAAGACTATCCCCAGAGATGAATTAAAAAAAGTGACCCCTGCTTGTGTGGGAAACTTTTCCCTTTAACAACAAAAGCAAAACTTACTTTATTATAAAGTCCATATAAACTAATTAAGGAAATTTTTAAACCCCTTTTTTTGGCAAAAGGCCCCAAAAAATCAACGGGGCGATAAACGGGGCCCCAAAAAAAAAAAAGGGGTCTTTTTTTTAAAATTTAAATTTTGGCTAATGCAAAATTAAAATACGTACGTTAATTATTTTATTTTAAATTTAAAAAAAGCTGTAATATTTTCAAATTTAAAAAATTTAATAAAATGTAACCCAAATTGTTATAATAAAATTTTAAGAAAAAAAATTCCCAGTATTAAATTTTAAAAAATTTAAATTTAAAATTAAAAAAAAGTTTTTTCATTTGAAAATTTCATTAATAATTTTTATTGGGGGAAATTAAAAGGGGGAAAGGCAGGGGTTTTTTCCCCTTTAAGTTTTTCTTTGTATTATCCCCCCAGGGGGATAATCAGGGGTGGAAAACTGCAAATAGCAGTCAAACTTAAATACTGTCGGGAGGATTTTACTTCATTGATATACCTTTCTTAAATTTTAGAAGTATAGTTAGTGTTATCAATCATTTTATTTTTTATAAAAATAATGAATTTATGGTTGTGGGAAAAAAAAAAAAATTTAAACACTTAAAAATTTAATTTAAGAAAGAAAAATCGAAAGGAGGTTTAAATTTTTAGAGTTTTTTAAATTTTGCGGGATACAGTTGCAAGGGGCACTCCCCCCCCATTTTTCTTTTTTACTTTAATCTCAAATAAAATGTGGTACATTAATTCAAAGCCCCCCTTTCAATAAGATCTCAGTGGTTAAAAAAAAACCGGGACCCTTTAAACCATCCAGGGTTTAAATTTGGGAGGGGTAAGTACGTTAGTTTGCAAAAGGGTTTTTTTTTTTTTTTTTTTTTTTTTTTTTTTTTTTTTTTTTTTTTTTTTTTTTCCCAGAGGGGAAAATTATAGATTATCGGGAAATCCATAGCATGATAATGAAATGAAAATTAAGAGGGATGCCATCAAAAGAAAAAAGGCCCTTTCCTCGAAATTTTGGACAAAATGTAATTTACCTATAGGGGTTTTTCATTCGAAATAAAATAAAAAGATAACGATTGTTTTTAAAATTTTTTAATTTAAAAGGTTGGAAGGGGTGCCCCTTAGAAATAAAAAGCCTTAAAATTCATTAATTTAATCCAAACAAAATTTTAAATTAAAAAATGCAAAAAACTGCCAAATTTAACGTTTTTTTTTTTTTTTTTTTAATTTTTGGGGGAGTTTTGTATGTTTGCAAGAAATACAGTAAAGTACCGATTTCAAATTTAAAACGGGGCCTCCAACATTTGAACTACCAAAGGGAACAGCGGGAAAAAAATACCTACATGTTTTAAGTGTAAAATAAATGTATTTTAATATATTTTAAAAAACCCATAATACAAATCTATTTTCCTTAACAAAAACCCATATTTTCGTTTTTTTTTAGAACTTGATTATTTTATCAGGGTTTTCTTTTTTAACTTTTTCATTAATGAAAATTATTATAATCATAAAAAATTTTTGGGCGTTTTAAAAATTATTTTTACCCCCCTGTCTTCGGCCCTGCCACGAATCCCAAACGGTAAAAAGGATTTTTGTTCAAATTTTAAAAATTTAAATTTTAGGGGTAGCACACATATTTTTTTGGGGTTTTTTAGTTGAAATCATAAAAAATTAACTTTAAAACCAAAGCATATTTAATTATTTAACGACTTTTTAATAAAAACCCAATTTTGTTTAAACCGAACAAAAGTTTAACCTACCACTAAAATATCACTTTTAACCCTTTTTTAGAAAGGTTTGGTTTTTTTGGTGTTCCCAACCCCAACAAAACATTAACTTCCCTTTTGTATATTAGGGATAACACCCCCCCCCTTAAAGATATTTTTTAGGTTTTAAAAATGAAACGTCCATTTCTGGTTACCTACAAAATTAAAATCCATTTTTTGGTTTATCAATAGTTTTTTTTTTATGTTTTCCATTTACAGCTCCCTTTTAAATCCACAAAAAGACTCGCTGAAATTATGATGGGGTTCTTAAAAAAATTTTGTATTGATAGACTCATTAAAAGTGCCCATTACCCCCAAACTTTTTGTATTTTGAAATTTCCCCTTTTAAAACCTTCCGTATGAAACTTTTGAGTTAGTCGGGGCTGATGTTTAGACTGCCTCAGATGTTTCGTATTTCGACGAATACATTCCCCGCTCGTCACTTATAATGAAATGACAAAGGAACCCCCATTTTAAAAGAAAAAACCCGGGCTCCTCCCATATTTTACCCTTTTTATAAAAAACTGCTTGGCCGTTTTTTAAAAATAAACCAGGCTTACGGGGAGCTTTTTTGTCAAAAAATTTTTTTTCAAAAAGCATTTTTTTAAAACAAAAAATGTTTGCTAATCGGGTAAAAATTCCCCTGGGGAGAAAATTTTTTGCAGTGGAAACTATACACGTGTTTTCGAGACGTGTCGCGATCCCGTATTTTCAACACGTACCGCGATCTGCAATTAAAATATTTTATTTTTTCACAAAATTTTATTATGTTATTTGATAAAAATTTTTTTTATTTAAAATTACAGAAATAATTTTTGTTTAATATCAAAAAAGTACAAAAAAAGAAAAGTTGATTACTTTTATATATAAAACATAATTAATTTTTGAATAATGAATTGTTTTACATCTTTTAAAATGTTTTATAAATTTACTTGAAATTTCTCATTTTAAAAACCCTTAAAAAATGTTCATTTGTTTTTGTCTTTTTCCCTTTTATGAATTAAATGTTCTATGGCAAAATTTTTATATTCTCACCTAATTAAATATAACTTACTAGACCATGATATAAAAGAAAAAATTTTTTTGTTTTTAATCTTTGCTATTTTCTTTTATTACACTTTTTTTCATATAATAAAATAAAAAAACATAGTAAAACAAAGTGCCACACATTGCACTGCACATAATCAGGATGACACTCTTGTCAAAAAAACAACAATAATATTTCGACATCCCCGACTAAATTGGGGAGATCCGAATTTTATCGGGGATAATTTTTTGAAGCACACATTTAATAGTTAAAACCCAAAAAATACAAAAATCGATATTTTTGTTTAAAAATTTTACCTAAATTAAAATTCACAATATTAAAAAATTTTTTCATTTTGAAAATAAAACACCAAATCCCCACTTGGCCCCTTTAAATTTTCCCACTTTCCCCCCTACTTTGTCACTTCCTCAAAATAGGTTTAATTTCATCAAAAATTTAGGTTTTTAAAACCCTCTGCCACTACAGTTCTCCCTGACCTCTTCCCCTCAACTTCCTCTGCCCCCCGGTTGGATTTTTTGGGGCCCCAAAGTTCTTTTTCTCTGTAAACCCTTGGGGGGGGATAATATGATTGTACACTTCAAATCCCTAATTTTAGATAAGTTTCCTATACTGGGCCCTCGTTAAATCGGGGGAACCCCTGTCTGGGTTTTTCCCTTTTTCCTGGGTAGGGTCTGTTATAAAAATATCGGGATACTAAGCCAAAGACGCCGTTTCAATTTTTTGTGGGCCCAGGTGATTTTAAAATAAAATTTAATATGATATTTAATGCCCTAGCGTACTTAACAAAACAAAGCTCCGGGGTATTTAACCCATTTCATAGTCATATCTTGATGGTTTTTTTACTAAAACACAAAGATAAACATAAAGGGAAACAAGCAACCTTTGTATTTTCAGGGCAAACAAAATTTTACCATTCAAATTTTTAATGGTTTTTTAAATCCTGAACAATAAAAGAAACCAGATTAGGGGGTTTTTAAAAATTGTGATTATTTTTATCTGCTTTCATCACTTGATGGTGCTTTTTTTTTCGAAACCCTTAAAAGTCAAACCCTTTCGGGACGTTAGAAAATTTAAGCTAAAATAGAAAAATTAAAATTTTTTCTTATATATTATTTCTAAACATATTTTTTTACCCTTTGTATACATTTAAAGGGGTATTACCTTTAAAAGACTAAAATATTGTTCTAAAATTTTTAAAATACACCATAAATAAAAATCCTTCAGGTAAACTTGCTTTCCTTTTTTTGTATTTTTTAAAAAAACAAATCTTAGGGCCTTACAACAACAGCTGCAAAAGACCCCGTAATACTTTCAAAAAAACACAGATCCACGTTTTAAAGTTGAGATTGAAGTTCCGAGGGTAACGGACCATGGGGCGATACAAAAACGAAGGAGATAAAGGCCCAAGCCCCTTTTTGGGAAGCTATTTCAACGATGGAGGGCCTTTAAAAAAAAAATTATGTACGAAACACACACGGTTTAGCCAGACAAAAAAATTAGGGCCCGAGTGTGACTCCAGAAACCTGGGAGGAATCTTTAAAGGGAAATTTGGCATGCTGCTTTTTCAGGGCCAAACCCTTAAAAAAAAGTTGTCTCTTTAAACCCCAAAGGGATGGACCTATAGCCCATCCGGGGTGGGATGTACCCAGGGAAATTCCTATTTCTTAATGCAGGAATACTCCAGTAAACGCCATATAAACGCCGAATCTTTACCACTGCAAACCCATTTGCTCTTTTTTTTATCAGCAACATCTTTGTTCCTTGAAGCCCGCTCGACCTTTTGAACCATCTTCAAGTAGAAAACCAGGCCCCAAATTTTCCAACAATTATCCCTATGTTTTTCCCAAAGAAAAAAGAGCCCTTCCTCCTAAAAGAATTTCCCCGGGGTCCACCACTGGGAAAAGGCGGGGAAAAATTAGATAGCGAAAGGGGAGCGGATCCGATGGGGAAAAGGGGTTGGGAAAATGTCCCTTGGGGCTTTTAGTATTGCTAAAGAATTTACTCAAACATCTTTTTTAAGGGTGCCCTTGAATTAAATCCCCACACATATAACCCTTCCCAAAAAAAAGTATAAAATGTGGGGAAGTGATTTGGGAAAAAGCTTAAATTGTGACTCAATCTAAGAAGGGAAATGCCCCCTTAAATTTAAATTTTTTTGGGGTAGTTTCAAACTATAGTTTTGGGAAGTAATCCATAAAAAGATAAATTGATTTAAAAAGTTATTAAAATAATTAAAAATTTTTTTTTCAAAAATTTTAAAAAGTAATGAAATTTTTGCAGGGAAATTAAAAAGTTTCCCAAAAATTCAAGTGCACTGGTATTTTAATATTTGGGTTTTTTTGAAGCCCAAAAGTATTGTTAGGATTTACATCTTTTCAAATGAGTTTGGGGGTTTTTTTAATAAAACTAAGGGTCTTGGGGTTTTTATTTTGTCAAAATATCCCCCATTATTATTCAAAACATATTATAGTGCCCGGGTTGGGAAATTATATAAAAATTGTACAATTTTTTTAAAACCTAGGGCAAAAAATTTTTGATATACGCTTTGAATAAATACTAAAAGTCCAATCAAATAATAATGGGGGTGGGGGCTTAGATTTAGATATAAAGTCTTAGCAACACCATTGGGGGAAAAAAGTCTTTAAAAAAAATATAGCAACAAAATTTTAAAAAGAGGCTCTGAAAAACCAACGAGATTGTGGGTCGTTTTATTGAACCAAATTTTGTTGGGCCCCCTTCAAACCCAAAAAAGAGAAATATGTAAGTAACCATGAACAAAGTCTATTACCATGCATGACCTATCTGGGGCTGAGACAGGCAAAAATGCACCGGGGGGCATGAAGTGATGGGGACTATGGGGAAAAAAGGCCTATTAAAGGTTACACCAAAAGACTTTCTTGGGGGCTGAGACGGGTACAACCAAAAAATAAAAATCAACCCCCCCGCCAAATTTTTTTTAAAAAGGGGAAACATCAAATTAAACCTCGTTCAAAAAGGGGGGTCCCTTACCAAACCCCGGACATTCCCCGCCGTAAAAAACTGAACCAAAAGCTTAAAGTTAGACTTTTGGGGAAAAAACAAGAAGAAGTCACTATGGCATGTGACCCCCCGTTCGATAGTACGTAAACCCCCATTTTAAGACCTGCCAGGGGCCAAAACTTGGGGGAAAAAAACGAGTTTTTCCTTTCACGTTTTGTTCCCCCTATTCCTCATGTCTTTATCCTCACGGGGTTTGGCGCAAAGGGTCGATTTAGAAAGGCCCCTTTTTGACTTGTTTATGATGACCCTTTATTGGTAATGTGATATCCCCCCTACCATTTTTTTTCCCCCTGATCAAATTCCAAAATAACCCCCTCTTTGGGTTTCCTATAGGGAAATTTTTGGGGCTTTTTCCAAAATGGGAATGATATTTTTTTGGGATAAATTTTTTTATTTTTTAAGCAGGCTCATCTAAATCTATTCTAAATTAAAGTTGGGCTTAAATTTTGGTTTAAATTTCAACTTAATTATTTTTTTATTTTACCGGGAAATTTAATTTTTTTTTGGAATCAGGAAAAAGTTTTTTTTGGGAAAAAACATCTTTTTTCTTAAAAACCTTTTTGGTCCTTTTTCGATGTTTTTTAACCCAAATTTAAAATTTTTTTTAAAAAACCTTTAGTGCCAATTTTTTACTTTCATTCTTTTTGTATAATAATATAGTTAAAAAAAATTCCAAGGGGTAACTAATGATATTTCATACATATTTTTTTTTCATTTTTAAAGTTTTTTGGGAAATTTCATTAAAAAAACTCAAATTTAAAAAAGGAGTTTAGTTTGTAGAATTTTCAAAATAGGGGAGAAAAATAGATAATTTTTTTTTAGTCTAAAAGTTTCCCCCCCCCCCCCCCACGGGCGGAAAAAAAAGAATAAATCCCTGTTTCTAATCCCAAAAACTAGAATTTTAGGGGTACAGTTACAGCAGAAACTCCCACTTGTATTAAAAAAAAAAAATTTTTTTGATAAAAAAAGGGAATTTGAAAGTGTAGACTTTCAAGGGGAAGTTTTAAAATTTTGTATTAAGAGTTATCTTTTTAGGGTTCAACCAATTATTTTAAAAGATAGGTTGTTTCCAAAACTTTTAAAAACTAATTTGCTTTTTTTTCGCAATAAAAAAAACTTTGTTTACGCTTATCCCCCCCTTTGTATTTATAATGTTTCCTAAAAAATTTAATATTTTCTAATTTAAATAAATACTATTGACGCTTTTATTTAATATTTATTTTATACTTAAGTACAAATATTGGTTTCCCCGACAGTAAAGAAATTTTAAATTTTTCTAACTATTTTGCATTTTTCCACAAAACACTTAAAATTGAATTGTTTTAAAAACGAAAATTTTTAACTTTGAAATAAAACGGCCTTCAGGCAATTTTTTGCTTCATGTCATTCTTTGCTTTTTAAATTTCCCAAAAACCCAACTCCTTCAACTCAATAGTCCCAATACACCTTTTACTGAAGGTTAAAGGGAAAAGTCTTGGTAATTGGGTTGTTTTTATTTTAGTGTAGGTCAAATAAATATCTCTTGGGAGAACCCCCTTTTTCCCAAATTTGTCTTGTAACCTTTTCCCCAAAGGGCCTTTTTCCCTTTGGGCCCCTATGGCATGTTTAAATTCAAAAAACTTAAGAGCTGGTTCAACAGGTAGATCACTTTTTAGGGGCCGGAAGGACGAGACCCCTGTGAACAAGACCACTAAACCCTGCCTACCCCCGGGGCCGAGACAGGCAATCACCTGAGGGGCAGGAAGTGACGGTGGGCCGGGGTAACAAGGCCCCCCCCCCCCAAACTTGTACTAAACCCTGACCAAAGGGCCCCTGCCAAAATGGTTTTCCCCCCGTACCTGGGACCAAACATCTGTAACAAAATAATAAATTTGGGTTCCTGGTTTTGCAGTTTAATTTTTTTATAATACATCACATGCTTTAAATGTCATGGGAAAAACTTTCTATCTAGCTAGCCCCCAGTTTTTTCCCCCAACTATAAGGCGCAAGCTCGCAAAAGACTCGATTAAAAGGGGCTTCCTTAGTTTAAATTTCGTTTAATTTTTTTCCCAAACTAAATTTAAAAGTTATGTCAAATAAAAATTTTAACCAAAATTTTTATTTTAAATAAAAATTTATTTTAACTTTTCAAAACTAATCAACAAAAAAAAGGTAAATTTTTTTAAGATTCTTTAAAAAATTTTTTTTAAAAAAATCTAATACTCAAAGCTGTTCCCCCCAAAAAACTCAATTTAAAAAAGTTTTATTTAAAAGAAATTTTAAAAAAAACAAATTAAATTTTTTAATCCTTTGGCCTGGGGTTTTTTGATTTCGGTCCCCCAAAAAGAAAAATTGGATTTTTAAAAAGGTAAACTGGGCCCAACCCTTGATTCCCCCCAAACTTTTTTAAGGTTTTGGGGGAAAGGATTTTAAAAGGGGACAGCAAACAGGCCCCAAATTTTTTTTTTGGGGGAAAAAATAACAGGTTTTAATAAAAATTTACCAATTTTTTTTTTGGGGGAAAAAAGTTTAAAAATTTGGGAAAATTCCAAAGTTGTTGGGGGTGGGAGAGGATTTAAAATGGGAGTCAAATTCTAAAAATGTAATGGGGGGGAAAAATTTTAAAATTAATTTAAAAAAATCCCAACCCCAAAATTTTTTAATGGGGAGAGGAAAAAATAAAAAATTTAACAACAATGGGGGGATCCCACCCAAACTTGTTATTTAAAAAAAAAACCAGCCCAAATGATAAAACTTTTAGGGGGGAAAAAAG
>JBCFYV010011164.1:15950172-16007975 GCA_039000515.1 Timema cristinae | reverse complement strand
TTTTAACCCAAATTACCACATAAAAAATAAATAGTAAAAACATAAAAAAAAATACAGTAACCCAATCGATGGAAACTTATTTTTTTTACATATACAGCCAGGGTACAAATTTTATATTAAAAATACAGGCCTAGCTGAAAAAATGCTCCTGGACATGAGATTGAACCGGGGCCTTTGACTTAGTGCGATTTATTCTCCCACTGAGCTAGGCAGGCCAAGTTCAATGGGGAGTATTTGCACCCCTAACTTCAAGGTTGCGGAGTTCGATTCCCGTGTCCAGTTTCAAATATAACTATAAACACGATCTTGTTAAGCCCTTTGCTCCCATTTTTATGACATTTTCTTTCCCCTCAAAATGTTGATAAATGTATAGACCCTATAAAACTGCTTGCTTATTTCAATTTTTACATCGTAACATTGAAAATTTCCCAAAATTTTAATTATCTGGATTGGAATTGGTCCTGTAAAGATTCGGATGGACCAGTTTCTGATCAATTTGCTAGTGGATTATTATTAAAAAAAATCTTAGTTCAACTTTATATAAAATTAGGGAATATTTTCTGATTGAAGGAATTTGTTGAATTTGTTCTCTCCTTTTTAAAGATATTGTAACGAAATTGTGAGGTTTCACTTTGAATGGCTTGGTCGAAATTAATGTCGGTATATTTAAGTGATCTAACTTAAAACGTTATCTCCCCTTTAAACTAAAATAAAACTATTTATATGCAGTTTGTCGATTATCTTCCGAAACGAGTCTGAAGAGGCATTACGTGAAATGCTCCACGCTTTTTGTCAAAATACATGGTCCAGGTGGTTGTTTTCACGGTGCCGCGAAATTATTTTTAACGAGCGTAAGGCTTGGATTCGAACGCCGAACCTGATGTTTTTTATCGACGTGACGGTTTGGGCGGTGGCGGCAAACACTCAACATCAAAAGGAGGAGGAAACCTTTGAAACGGGCGGCTATTTACCGCGCGTTTTTTGGTTGTAATCTTTGCTCTTATGATGCTGGAAGCTTGGAAATTGATACCGAGAAATTTGGGTTTGGGAAGTGAATTTAGGAAATTTACCCACATTTGTGTTTTAGAGAGAGAAGGGGGAGAACTAGTTAAGAAAAACACCCGGTTAGGAATCAAACCCGGGTTCACCCGTTCTTTCAAAGCCAGACCTGATAGGCTCAACACCTTAGCCTGTGTGCCCACCAATTTTGTGACGGGGCGTATTAGAATGTTTGTTGTATATAAACATTTGTTTTGTTTTATTTGGTCATTACGACTTAATTTAGTTGAAGGGCAGTAAGGAGTCCAGCTAAGAGTAGTGTGGAGAGAGGATGGAAACAAAGTGGGTAATCACTCTTTTTCATCAAGGCTGAAATTCGAACCCTACTTAATTTTTGATAGTTTACGATCGCTAAACTATTATAAAAGTGATATTTCCCCAATGATATAGCAAAATCACTAACCACTAGAGTGTGATATTTTCCTGTTATTAACCACTATAAATTTTAATATTTCTCTAGCACTTATCACTATAGTGACTAACCTACCACTATAAAAGTATATTTAACTAACATTAACCACAATAGTTGATATTTCACCATAATTTAAATACTAAAGAGTGTGATATTTCACCATCACTAACCCTAGAGTGATTTTTCGTTATTACGTTCCGAAGCGTGACAAGATGTTTCTTAAAAAGGTTCAGATCTGGGTGGAGTATTGTTTGTACTTAACCAACCATCTGTTCTAGAGCTTTGAATTCCCTATTCCCTCCCCCCCCCCAAAACCCCCCCCCCCCCCTAAAAGCTAACCCGCACCCCCCCGCCCCCCCTTTTTTTAAAACCTTTTTTTGGGGAAAAAAAAAAAAAAAAATTTTTTTTTTTTTAAAAAAAAAAAAATTTTTTTTTTAAAAAAGGGAGGGGGGAAAATTTAAAAAAAAAAAATTTTGGGGCCCCCTTTTTAAAACCGGGGTTTTTTTTGGGGCCCCCCAAATTTTTTTCCAAAAAATTTTTTTTAAAAAAATTTAAAATTTTTTTTTTAAAAAAAATTTTTTAAAAAATTTTTTTTCCTTTAAGGGGGTTTTCTAAAAAAGGGGAAAAAAAAAAAAATTTTTAATTTTTTTAAACCTTTTTTTTTTTTTAAAAAAAATTTTTTCCCCCCAAAAATTTAAAAATTTTTTAATTTTTTTTTTAA
Source organism: Timema cristinae (assembly GCA_039000515.1). Taxonomy (NCBI): domain Eukaryota; kingdom Metazoa; phylum Arthropoda; class Insecta; order Phasmatodea; family Timematidae; genus Timema; species Timema cristinae. The sequence goes on along the minus strand of JBCFYV010011164.1, from coordinate 16,005,783 downwards.
AAAATTTTTTTAAAAAAAGGTTTTTTTTTTAAAAAAACCAAATTGAATTTTTTTTTAAAAACCATTTTTTTTTTTTTTAAATTTTTTTTTTAAAAAATTTTTTTCCCCAAAAAAAAAAAAAAAAATTTTTAATTCCAATTTTTTTTTTTGTTTTCCCGGGGGGTTTTTTTTTTTTTTTAAAAAAAAAAATTTTTTTTCCCTTAAAATTTTTCCGGGGCCCCCCCCCCTTTTTTCCCCCCCTTAAAACCCCCCCCTTTAAAAACCCAAAAACCCCAAAAAAAAACCCCCCCAAAAAAAAATTTTCCCCGGGAAAAAATTTTTAAAAAATTTGTTTTTTAAAACCCGGTTTTTTTAATTTTGGGTTTTTTTTGGCCATTTTTTAAAAAAAAAAATTTTTAAAAAAATTTTTTTTTTCCCCTTTTTTTAAACCCAAAATTTCCCTTTAAAAATTTCCCCCTTTTTTTTTGGGTTTTTTCCTCCAAAAAATTTTTTTTTTGGGTTCCCCAAAAAGGGTTTTTAAAACTTTCATTTCCCCCAAAAAAAAAAATTTTTTAAAAAAAAAGGGGGGGGGGGTTTTTTCCCCCGGGTTTTTTTTTTTAAAAAAACCAAATTTTTTTTTGGGTTTGGGGGGGTTTTTTTTTTTTCACCAACGGTTAAAAATTTTTCTTTCCCTTTTTTAAATTTTTTTGGGGTTGGGGCCCTTTTTTTTAAAGGGGGGAAAAAAAAAATTTTTTTTTTTAAAAAAAAGGGGGTTTTTTTTAAAAAAAATTTTTTTTGGGGGGCCCCCCCCCCCCCGGGGTTTTACCCCCCCTTTGGGGAAAAACCCCTTTTTTTTTCCCCCCCAAAATTTTTTTTAAAATTTTTTTTTTTTTAAAAATTTTTTTTTAAAAAGGGGCCCAAAAAAAAAGGGTTTTTTTTTTTTTAAAATAAAAATTTTTTTTAAAAAAAAATTTCCGGGGGGAAAACCCTTTTTTTAAATTTTTTTTTTCCCTTTTTTTTTTAAAAAAAAAAATTTTTTCCCAAAAAAAATTTTTGGGGGGTTTTTTTTTGGGGCCCCAAAAAAAAATTTTTTTGGGGGGGGGGGGAAAAAAAAAATTTTTTTAAAAATTAAAAATTTTAAAAAAAAATTTTTTAAAAAAAAAAAAACCAACAACCCAAAAAAATTTTAAAAATTTTTTTTGGGTTTTTTTTTTTAAAAAAAATTTCCCCGGGTTTTTTTAAAAAATTTAAAACCCCCCCTTTTAAAAAGGGGGGAAAATTTTTTTTTTTTTAAAAAAAATTTTTTTGGGGGGGGGGGGTTTTTGGGGGGGTTTTTGGAAGGGAAAAAAAAAGGGGGGTTTTCCAAAAAAAAAGGGAAAATTTTTTGGGAAATTTTTTTTTTTTGGGGGTTTGGGGGGAAAGGGGGCCCCCGGGGTTTGGGGCCGCTTAAGGGGGGGGGCCCCCTTTTTTTTTTTTTTTTTTTCCCCCCCCCCTTTTTTTTTTTTTAAAATTTTTTAATTTTTTTTTCCAAACGTTTTTTTTTAAATTTTAAAAAAAAATTTTTTTTTCCAAAAAAAAAAATTTTTTTTTTTTTTAAAATTTTTTTTTTTTAAAAAAAAAGGGGGGAAAAACCCAAAAAACAAAAAAGGGGGTTTTTAAAAAAAACCCCGGGGTTTTTTTTTTAAAACCCCAAACCCCCTTTTTTTTAAAAAAAAAAAAGGGGGCCCCTTTAAAAAAAAAAAGGGGGGGAAAAAATTTTTTTCCCCCCCTTATTTTTTTTAAAAAACCCCCCCAAAAAACAAAAAAAAAAATTTTTTTTAAAAAAATTTTTTTTTGGGGGGGGGAAAAAAAAAAAAAAGGAAAAAAAATTTTTTTAAAAAAAAGGGGTTTTTAAAAAAAAAAAAAAAAAAAGGGGTTTTTTTTTTTTTAAAACCCCCCAAAATTTTTTTTAAAAATTTCCCTTAAAACCCCTTTTTTAAAATTTTTTTTTTTTGTTTTTTAAAAATTTTTGGGGCCCCCTTTTTTGGCCCCAAATTTTAAATTAGAAAATTTTTTTAAAAAAAAAAGGGAAATTTTTTTTTTTTCCCAAAATTTTTTTTTTTTTTTAATTTTTTTTTTTTTTTAAATTTAAAATTTTTTTTGGGCCCCCTTTTTTTTTTTTTTGGGGGTTTTTTAAAAAAAAATTTTTAAAGGCCGGGAAAAAGGGGGTTTTTTTTAAAACCCCCCTCCCCCCCTTTTTGGGGGTTTGGCCCTTTCCCTTTAAAGGGGGTTTTCCCCTTTTAAAATTTTAAAAACCCCCCCCCAAAAAAATTTTTTTTCCTTTTTTTTTTAAAAAAAAAAAGGGGGAAATTATTTTTTTTCCCCCCCCCCAAAAAAAATTTTTAAAAAAGGGCTTTTTTTTTTGGAAAAAAAAATTTAAAATTTTTTTCCCCCTTTTAAAAAAATTTTTTGGTTTTGGTTAAAATTTTTTTTAAAAAAAAAAAAAAAAAAAAGGGGGGGTTTTTTTTTTTTTTGGTTTTCCTTTTTTTAAAAAAATTTTTTTTTTTTTGGGGAAATTTTTTTTTTTTCCTTTTTTAAAAACCTTGTAAAATTTTTCCCCCCCTTTTTTTTTTTTTTAAAAAAATACTTTTTTTTTCCCCCAAAAAATAAGTTTTTTTTTGGTTTTTTAAAATTGGTTTGGGTTTTAATTTTTTTTGGGGTTTTTTTAAAACAAAGTTTTTAATTTTTGGTAAAAATTAGGGAAAAAATTTTTTTAAAAAAAAATTAAATTTAAATTTAAGTTTTTTAAAAAATTTTTTTTTCCCCGGGTTTTTGGTTTTGGGGGGGAAAAAAATTTTTTTTTTTTTTTTTTTCCCCAAAAAGGGTTAAATTTTGGGGGGGGTTTTTGAAGAGTTTTTTTTTTTTGGGGGGGGAAAAAAAATTTTTTTGGGGGGTTTTTTTTTGTTAAGGGGTTTTTTTTTCGAAAAATTAAAAAAAAAACCCCTTCCCCCCTTTTTTTAAAATTTTTAAAAAAAAAATTTTTTTTCCAAAATTTTAAAAAAAAAAATTCCCCCCAACCCCCCAAAGGGCCAATTTTAAAAAACCTTTTCCCCCTTCTTTTCCAACCCCTTGGGGGGGTTCCTAAACCCGGGGAAAATTTTTTAAAAAAAAGGGGCCCCCCTTTTTAAATTTTAAATTTTTTTTGGGGCCCCCCCCCTTCGGGGAATTTCCCTCCCCTTTTTTTAAAAAAAAAAAAGGGGGTTTTTCTTTTTTGGGGTTTTTTTTTTGGGGGGTTTTCCTAAATTTTTAAATTTCCCCCCCAAAAATTTGGGGAAAAAATTTAAAAAAAAAACCCCTTTTTTGGAAAAAAAAAAGGGGGTAAAAAAAGGGGGTTTTTTTTTAAAAATTTTTTTGGGGAAATTTTTTTGGGAAATTTTTTTTGGGGGGAATTTTTCCAAAAAAAGGGGTTAAAAAAGGGGGCCCCCCTTTTTAAAATTAAAAAGGGGTTTTTTTTTTTGCCCCCAAAAAATTTTTTTTAAAAAAAAAAAAAAAGGTTTTTTTTTATAAAAAAAACAAACCGGAAAATTTTTTTAAAAAATTTTTAAAAATTTTAAAAAAAAAAATTTTTTTCCCGGGTTTTTTTTTAAAAAAAAGGGGGAAAAAAAAAATTAATTTTTTTTTTTTTTAAAAAAACCCCCCCTTTTTTCCCAAAAAAATTTTGGGTTTGGGCCCGGTTCCCCAAAAGGGGCCCCCCCTTTTTTTTTTTTTTTTGGGGGGTTTTTTTAAAAAAATTCCCAAAAAATTTTTTTTTTTAAAATTTTTTTTTTTCCCGGAAAAACCCCGGGGGGTTTTTTAAATTTTTTTTTTTTCCCCCAAAAATTTTTTTTTTTTTTCCCCCCTTTCCCTTTTTTTTCCCCCCCTTTTTTTTTAAATTTTTTTTTTTTTCCCCCCTTTTTTTGGGGGTTTTAAAAAAATTTTTTTTAAAGGGAAGGGGGGTTTTTTTTAAAAAAAGGGGGAGGGCCCCGGGCCCTTTTTTTTAAAAAAAAACCCTTTTTTTTTATTTTCCCCTTTTTTTTTTTTTTGGGGGAAAGGGGGGTTTTTCTTTTTCCCCGGGGTTAGGGGAAAAAAAAGGGGGTTTTTTTTTTTTTTTTTTCCCCAAAATTCCCTTTTTTTTTTTTGGGCCCCTTTTTTTTTAAAATTCCCAAAATTTTAAAAATTTTTTTAAAAAAATTAGGAAAAAAAAAACCCTTTTTTTTGGGAAAAAAAAAAAAAAAAAAAAAAAAATTTTTTTTTTTTTTTAAAAAAATTTTTCCCTTGGGAAAAAAAAATTTTTAAAACCCAAACTTTTTTTTAAATTTTTTAAAAATTTTTTTTTGTTTTTTTCCCCCCCCTTTTTTTTTTTTCCCCCCCCCCCCCCCCATTTTTTTTCCCAAAATTTTAAAAAAAAGGGAAAAAAATTTTTTTTAAAAAAATTTTTTAAAAAAAATTTAAAAAATAAAAAAAGGGTTTTTTAAAAAAAAATTTTTTTTGGGAAAAAAATTTTTAATTTTTTTTTTTGGGCCCCTTTTTTTTTGGAAAAAAAAAAAAAAATTTTTTTTTTTTTTTAAAAATTTTTAAATTTTCCCCCCCCAAACTTGGGAAAAAGGGGGGCCCCAAAAAAATTTTAAAAAATTTTTTTAAAAAAGGCCCCCTTTTTCTTTTTCCCCCCCAAAAAACCCCCGGGAAAAAAACCCCAAAAAATTTTTTTAAGGGTTTAAAATTTCCCGCCCGGGGGGGGGGGCCCCCCCAAAAAAAAAAAAATTTTTTTTTTAAATTTTAAAATTAAATTTTAAAAAAAACCCCCAAAATTTTTTGGAAAGGGGAACTAATTTTTTAAAAAACCCTGGGGAAAAAAAAAAAAAAAAATTTTTTTTTTTGGGAATTGGGGGCCCCCCTTTTTTTTTTAAATTTTAAAATTTTTTTAAAAAATTTTAAAAATTTTTGGGGAAAGCCGGGCCCCCCCCCCCTTTTTTAAAAAATTTGGGGGGGTTTTTAAAAAATTTAAAAAAAAAAAGGGGGTTTTTTAAAGTGAAAAACCCCAAAAAACCCGGGGGGGGAAAAAAAATTTTTTGGGGTTTTTTTTTTTTGGGGGGGTTTTTTAAAAAAAAAATTTTTTTTTTTAAAAAAAAAAATTTTTTTTTTTTTGGGGTTTTTTTTTCCCCAAAAAAAATTTTTTTAAAAAAAACCCCCTTTTTTAAAATTTTAAACCCCCCCCAAAAAATTTTTTAAAAAAAATTTTTTTTTAAAAAAATCCTTTTTCCCCCCCCCCAATTCTTTTGGGAAGAAACTTTTTAAAAATTTTTAAAAAAAGGGGGAAAAAAATTTAAAATTTTTTTTGGGGAATTTTTTTTCCCGGGAAAAATTTCCCCAAAAAAACACCCTTTTTTTGGGGGGAAAAAAAAAAAAAATTTTTTTTTCCCAAAATTTTTTTTAATTTTTTTTTTTAAAAATTTTTTTATTTTTAACCCTTTCCTTTGGGTTAACCCATTCCCCCTTTTTAATTTAGGGGTTTTTTTTCCCTTTTCCGGGTTAAATTTTTTCCCCCCCTTTTCCCCCCCCTTTTTAAAAAATTTAAGGGGGGAAAAAATAAATTAACCCTTTTTTTAAAAATTTTAAATTTTTTTTCCCCCTTTTGTTTTTTTTCAAAACCCCTTTTTTTTTTCCCCCCCTTTTTTTTTAAAAAAAATTTTTTTTTTTTTTTTTTTTTTTGGGGTTTTTATTTTTTTTTTTTTAAAAAGGTTTTTTCCCCCCCTTTTTTTAAAAGGTTTTTTATAAAATTTTTTTTTTTTAAAAAGGGTTTTTATTTTTTTTAATTTTTTTTGGGCCAAAATTTTTTTTTTTTGGGAAATCCTTTTTTAAACCCAAAAACCCCCCAAAAAAAATTTTTTAAAAATTTTTAAAAATTTTTAAACCGGGAAAAAAAAAAAATTTTTTAAAAAAAAAAAGGGGGAAAAAAATTTTTTAAAATTTTTTTAAAAAATTTTTTTAAAAAAAAAAAAATTTAAGAAAAAAAATTTTTTGAAAAAATTGGTTTTTTTTTTTTCCCCGGGGGGCCCCTTTTTTTTTTAAAAGGGGGTTTTTAAAAACCCCTTTAACCCCCCCACCCCTTTTTTGGAAAAAGGGGTTTTTTTTAAAAATTGGGTTCCCCGGGGGGGGAAAAAAAAAAAAATTTTTTTTTTTAAACCCCCCAACTTTTTGGGGGGGGGTTTAAAAAAAACCCAAATTTTTTTTTTTTGGGGGGGGGGAAAAAAAAAGGGGGGGGAAAAAAGGGGTTTAAAAGGGGGCCCCCAAAAAAAAAAGGCCCCGGGGTTTTCCCTTTTAAAATTTGGGGTTTTTTTTTTTTGGGGGGGTTTAAAAAAAAAAACAAAAAAAATTTTTTTTTTTAAAAGGGACCCCTTTTCCCCTTTTGGGGGTTTTTTTAAAAAAAATTTTTTTTTTTTTTTTAAAAAACCCGGGTTTTTTTCCCCCCCCCCCCTTTTTAAAAAAAAAAAAAAATTTTTTTTTTAAAAAAAAAAAATTTTGGGGGGGGTTTTTTTTAAAAAACCCCCCCCCAAAAAAAGGGTTTTTTTAAAAAACCAAAAAGGCCCCTTAAAAAAATTTTTGGTTTTTTTAAAAACCAAAAAAATTTTTTTTGAAAAATTTTTTTTTTTTTTTTTTTCCCCCCTTTTCTTAAACCTTTTTTTTAAAAAAAGGGGGGCCCCAAAAAATTTGGTTTTGGAAAAAAATTCCTTGGTTTTTGGGGGTTTTTTAAAAAAACCAAAAAAAAAAAAAATTTTTTTAAAAACCCCAAAAGGAATTAAAATTTGTTTTAAAAAAAAATTTTTTTTAAAAAAAAATTTTTTTTTTTTTAAAAAAGTTTTTTTTTTTAAAAACCCTTTAAAAAGGGGAAATATTTTTTTTTTTTTAAAAAAATTTAAAAAAGGGCCCCCCCCCCCCTTTTTAAAATTTAAAATTTTTCCCCTTTCCCTTTTTCCCTTTTGGCGGTTTTTTTTTCCCCCCTTTTTGGTTTTTTTCCCCCAAAAACCCTTTTTTTTAAAAAAATTTCTTTTTTAAAAAAAATTTTTCCTTTTTTTTAATTCCCTTTTTTTTTTCCTTTTTAAAAAATTTTTTCCGAAAATTTCCCCCCAAAAATTTAATTTTTTTTTTAAAAAATTAAAAAAAAAAAAATTTTTTTGGGGGAACCAAATTTTTAAAAAAAGGGTTTGGGGGAAAAATTTTTTGAAAAAATTTTTGGGGGGAAAAAAAAAGGGGAAAAAAATTTTTTTTGGGGGAAAACCACCTTTTAAAAAATTTTTGGTTTTTGGGGGGGCCCCTAACAAAATTTTTTTTTTAAAAAAAATTTTAAAAAGGGGCCCGGGTTAAAACCCTTAACCCTTTTAAAAAAGGGGGAAAAAAACCCGTTTTTTTTAAAAAAAAGGGTGCCCCCCTTGGGGTTTAAAAAACCAAAATTTTTTTTTTAAAAAAATTTTTTTTTTTTTCCCCCAAAACAAAGGCCCCCCAAAATTTTTTTCCCCCCCCAAAATTTAAAAAATTTTTGGGGTCTTTTTTTCCAAAAAAAAAATTTTTTTTTTTTAAAAAACCCCGGCCCTTTTTGGTTTTTTTTTTTTCAAAAAAATTTTTTTTTTTTTCCCCCCCCTTTTCCCAAATTTTTTTTTTTTAAAAAAAATAAATCTTTTTTTTTCCCCCCAAAAAAAAATTTAAAAATTTTGGTTTTTTAAAAAAATTTTTAAAATTAAAAAGGGGAAAAAAATTTTTGGGGAAAAAAAAAATTTTGAAAAAAAACCCCTTTTTTTCCCTTTTTTTTTGGGGTTTTTTAAAAACCCGGGTTTTTTCCCGGGGAAAAAAGGGGGTTTTAAAGAAAAATTTTTAAAAAACCCCAAAAAATTTAATTTTTTTTTTTAAAAAAAAAAGGGGGTTTTTTTAAAAAACCCGGGGAAAAAAACCCCGGGGTTTTAAAAAAAAAAAAAAACCCTTTTTTTAAAAAAAATTTTTTAAAAAAATTTTTTTTTAAAACCCCGGGGGGCCTTTTTTTCCATTAAAAAAAAAGGGGGTTTTTTAAAACCCCAAAAAAAAACCCCAAAAAAAAATTTTTAAAAAAAATTAAGGGGTTTTCCCCCGGGGGGTTTTAAAACTTTTGGGGTTTAAAAATTTGGGGTTTTAAAAAAGGGGGGTTTTAAAAAAAATTTTTTCCCAAAAAAAAGTTTTTGGGGGGGGGGTTTTTTAAAAAGGGGGAAAATTTTTTTTTAAAAAATTAAAAAAAAGGGGGCCCCTTGTAAAAAAAAAAAAAAACCCCCTTTTAAAAACCTTTTTTTTTGGGGGGGGCCCGGGGGAAAAAAAAAGGGGGGAAAAAAGGGGGTTTTTAAAAAAAAAACCCCCCAAAAAAAACCCCTTTTTTCCCAAAAAAAATTTTTTCCTTAAATTTTTTTCCCCTTTAAAAAAATTTTTTTAAAAAAGGGTTTTCCCCGGGCCTTTGGGGGGAAAAACCTTTTTAAAAACCCCCAAAAAAAAAAAAAATTTTTTTTAAAAAACCCTTAAAAAATTTTGGGGTTTTTTTTTTAAAAAAAAAAATTTTAATTTTTTTAAAAAAAAAATTTTGGGAAAAAAGGGTTTTTGGAAAACCTTTGGGTTTAAAAAAAAAAACTTTTTTTAAAAAAAAAGGGGGAAAAAAAAAAATTTTTTTTAAAAGGCCCCCCCCTTTTTTTTTTTAAAACCCCCCCGGGGAAAATTTTTGGGGAAAACCCCCCCTTTTTTTCCCCAAAAATTTTTTTTTTTTAAAAACCAAAAAAAATTTTCCCCCTTTTTTAAAAAAATTTTTTTTTTTAAAAAACCCCAAAAAAACCCCAAAAAATTTTTTAGGGAAATTTTTTTTTTTAAAAAAATTTAAAATTAAAAAAAAAAAAAAAAAAAACCCAAAAAAATTTTTTTCAAAAAAATTTTTTTCCTTTTTTTAAAAAAAGGGGCCTTTTTTTTAAAAACCCCAAAAAAAAATTTAAAAAAAAAAAAAATTTTTTAAAAAAATTTTTTGGGGGAAAAAAAAAAAAAATTTTTTTTTTTTTAAAAAAAAAAAAAAAAAAATTTTTTTTTAAAAAAAAAAAATTTTTTTTAAAAAAAAATTTTAAAAAAAAAAAAGGTTAAAGGGAAAAAAGGGGGGGGTTTTTTTTTTTCCCCTTTTTTTTGTTTTAATTTTTTAAATTTTTAAATTTAAAATTTTTTTTTTTAAAAAAATTTTAAGGGAAATTTTTAAAGGGGGGGGTTTTTGGGAAAAAAAAATTTTTTTTTTTCCCCTTTTGGGGGGGTTTTTAAAAAATTTAAAATTTTTTTCCTTTTTTTAAAAAACCCCAAAAATTTTTAAAAGGGGGCCCCCTTTTTTTGGGGGTTTTTTCCCAAAAAAAAAGGGGGGAAAAAAAAAATTTTTTGGGGAATTTAAAATTTTTTTGGGGGGGGGGCCTTTTTAAAATTTTCCGGAAAAAAAAAAAAAATTTTTAAAAAAAAAACCCCGGGAAAAAAAATTTTTTTTTTTGGGGCCCCCCGGGGGGGGGAAAAAATTTTTTAAAAAAAATTTTGGGGGGAAAAAAAAAATTTTTTTCTTTTTTCCCAAAAAAAAAATTTTTTTTTTTTAAACCCCACAAAGGGGGGAAAAAAAAATTTTTTTTTTAAAAATTAGCCCCAAAAAGGGGGAAACACGTTACTTTCAATTTCCCCCGGGGGGGAAAAAAATTTTTAAATTTTCCCACAAAAAAGGAAAACTGGAAAAAGGTTTTAAATTTTTTAAAAAAAGGGGGGGGAAAAATTTTTTTTTAAAAAAAAAAGGGGGGGCCAAAAATTTCCTTTTTTTCCCCCCGGGGGTTTTTTTTTTTAAAAAACCCCCAAAAAAAAATTTTTTTTTTTTTAAAAAAAAAAAAGGGGGGGAAACCCGGAATTTTTTCCCCCCCAAAAAAGGGGGAAAATTTCTTTTTTTTTCCCCCTTTCCCCTTAAAAAAATTTAAAACCCCCAAAAAAAGGGGAACAGGTTTTTAAATTGGGGAAACCCCCCCCCCAAAAAAAAAATTTTTTTCCCCCCCCAAAAAAAAATTTAAAATTATTTAAAAAACCCCCAAAAATTTTTTCAAAATTAAAAGGGGAAAATTTTTTTTTAAATTTTTTCCCAAAAAATTTTAAAAAAAAAAAAAAAACCCCCCCCCCCCAAAAAAATTTTAAAAAAACCACAAAAAAAAAAAGGGGGGAAAATTAAGTTTCAAAAAAATTTCCCCCCCCAAAAAAAATTTAAAAAAAAAAACCCCCCCCAAACCCCTTTTTAAAACCCCCCCTTTAAAATTTTTAAAAAAAAAAAAAATTTTTTTTTGAAAAAAAAAACCCCAAAAGGGTTTTTAAATTGGGGAAAAAATTTTTTGGGAAAGGGTTTTTTTTTTTTAAAAAAAAAAAACCCCAAAAATTTCCCCAATTTAAAACCCCCCCCCCCTTTCCCCCCAAAAAAAAGGGGGGGCCCAAAATTTTTTTTTTAAACCCCGGGGAAAAAAAAATTTTTCAATATTTTCCCCACATTTGGGGGAAAAAAAAAAAATTTTTTTAAAAAAAAGGGGGGAAAGGAAAACGGGAAAAATTTTTAAATTTTCCCCCCGGGGGGGTTAGTGGAAAAAGGGGTTCCGGTTAAAAACCCCCTTTTTGGGGGCCTTGGCGGGAAACCAAAAAACGCGTTACGATGTCGTAACAAAGCTTTAGTCCCGGCGGGGAAACCGGGCCCCGAGGCGCCCGCCGATTGTTAGCGGGGGGCTTGGGGATGGCGAGCCCTCCCCCGGGTGCGGCTAGCCAAGCTCGAGAGGGTTAGAGGGGGTGTTGCAAAAATCGCGGGGAAATGGGTAGAGTCGCCCCGGTCAATTAATCGCAGGAGACGAGGCTATTTATTTTTGAGTGTGGTGTGTGTTTGGGGGCCCACTTTTTAAATATTAGCCTAAATCCCTCATCCTGGGTATTTAAATAGGAGTTTTGAGGATTTTATTTTGATGGTTTTTTAAAATAGAATAATTCAAAAAAAACAAAAACAATTTTTAATTTTGGGGAAAATAAAAACCCTCCCGATTTCTTTTTTTTAAAAAGTTTAAATAGAAAAGACAATTTAGGGAAAAAACAAATACAAAATTTTCCCGTTTAACATTTATCGGCTTCTCTATCTATATTATTAAAAAAAAATTAAAGGGTGCATACATGCATGTTTTTTTGTGTTTTGTGTTTGGGGTGTGTATGTTTTGGTGAAAGAATTTTTTTCATTTGAGGGGGATCTACATTCGATAAATTCTTAAAAAAAAGCACCACAAAAAAGTCTGTTTGTATCCATTTGCATTACATCCCCCAAATAAGGATTGTAGCCTTTTGTTTGTATCCCTTTTTAAATTTCAGTGCCAATTTTTGGGAGATGGCGCCCGCGAGGGTCTAATTACTCCCCAATATATATTTTTTAGCGAGTACACTATAAAAAAAATAAATTTTTACTTTCTGGCTTTTCTTTTAAAAAAAAAAAGGCCCTTAAAAAAACAGGATTTTACAAATTTTGGGGGATTTTTAAAAAAAACTATGATTTGTTTAAAATTGGTATATGAGGAAAGCATTTCCCAAAATAAATAAATTTAATGGTAATTTTTAACTGTCTGGATGACGTATGCATCAGTATTTTCAAGAGGCCCTACACGGTAGTCCCGGGGTCAATTTATTTTTATCGGGCTCAGCTCCCTTTCAAAGGGCCCACAAAATAATTTGTGATTTTTTATTGAAAAAAATTTTTATTCCCAAATTTGAAAAACCTGGATTTTATTTAAAAAAAATTTTTTTTATTCAATTAGACAACCTGACACGTGAATTTAAAATCGAGACCTTTGCCCTTTTCGCGCCAAATTTCTCTAGCACCCTTTGGGGGCATAAATTGGCCTTTCCCCGGAAAGCATTAAAAGAGGGGGACTAATGCACTGGGTTTGGCTTTCTCGGTGGTTGGGAGACAAAAATTTTTCAGAGAAAAAAGGGCTAATAATTTTTGGAAACGACATTAAAAGATTTTTCTGAAAAATTTAAGAAAATTTGTGTGTTTTTTTTAAAATGTTTTTTTAAAGTTGTTGATCTTGATTAACCCCCCCAAAAAAAGTTTTTTTTTTATTATTGTCAAAAAAAAATTTTAAATGGGTTTTTTGGTTCCGCTCCATTTTATTTTGATAATTGCGCATTAAAGGTTAAAAGCACCAATCTTGTTTTCCTCCAGTATTCACTCGGATGACGGATCAACTGTACTCGGCCCCCGAACACCTGTATCGACACTGACTTGGGAATCATTTTATTAGAAATTAAAATTCATGTTTAGATTTCCATAGCCCCTGGATTTTCTTTTATAGATATCTATTAACCCCCATTTATGCGGCCCCCCTCCCCTTCCCAAAAACCCCCATAAAAAAGGGCCAAAACACGTCTCCCTGGCACAGGAGGCAACAAATGGACTTTGGCACGCCCCCCCCCCCCCCTCTCAAAAAAAAAAAAAAAAGGAAAAATCAATTGTTCACCTGTGCTCAGTTTAGTACCCTTTTTTTGGCAAACCCGTTGGACCGTTCGGAGTGTTTTCTGAAATGAGTCCCCCGTTCTAAAAAAAAAAAAAAATATTAGCGCCCAAAAAATTTTAAATTGGGAATGCTTTTCGGAAATTTGTGTCCCTTCCCTTTGCCAAATTTTTTGGCCCACGTGTTAACAAAAAACTCACTCGGGGGAAATTTCGAAATTCCCCGTTTCCCATCCCTTTTAAAAAAATTTTGGTTTTTGCCGCATACAAAACACCGCCCTTTTGGGTTTTTTTCCAGGGTTTCCACAGCCCCCGCTGAAGCGACCCAAAACCGAGGGACGGCCAAAGGCCCGGGTGGCCCAAAAAGGCCGGGGGCCGCGAGACCGGCGAAAAACGAAATTGCCCGGGGCCCAAATAAATTTTTTGAGCCCCGGGGGTTTTCCCGGTTGGGTTATTCGAAAAAATTTCTTAAAAGTTAATTTGGGGAAAAGTGGAGAAAAAAGGGACTAAAAATTTAAAAAAAAAAAATTTTTTGGCCCCGGGGGTGGGCCCCTTTTAAATTCCTTTCTTTTAAAAAGAAAAGTTTTTTTTCAAGTTTTTAAGGAAAAAGGGTTTTGGGAAAATAAGGGGTTTTTAAAAATTTTTGCCCAACCCCGAGGATTGTACCCGGGGTTTTCCGCCCCAAAAAGAATTGGGGCAAACCCCCTTTCCCCCGACCAAAAAAGGTACCCCCCCCCTTTTTTTTAAAAAAAGTCCTTTTCCAAAAAATTATTAAAAAATCTTATTGGGCCTTTTTTTTGGGGAAAAAAATTTTTTTACAGAAATTTTGGTATTTATTTTAAAAAAAAAAAAAAATTTTGGGGAAGTGGCTTTTCCAAAAAATTAATTTGGGGGGGTTGGTTTAACCCGTAATTTTAAATTTTTAAAATTTTTTTAGTTTTGGCACCCGTAAAAAAAAAAAAGGGGGGGTTATTTGAAACTTTTACTAGGAAGGAAAAGGTTTGAATTTCCCGTAAGAAGGTTATTTTTTTAAAATTTTTAAAAGGGTTTTGGTTTTTTTTAAAAATCTTTTAAAACTATGGTTGTTTTTTTATTTGTAAAAAAAGGGGTTTTTTTGGTTTTTTAATAAAAGTAAAATTCCGGGGGGGTTTAACTTTATAAAAATAAATTTTAAATTTTGGTTTTACCAATTTAAATTGGCCCCCCCAATTTTAAAAATTTTTTTTTTTTATTATTATTTATTATCTTTTTTTTGGGGGACCGGCCTTCTTATTGTTGGGTTAAAAGAACCCTTAAAGTTAAAGGGGTAATGTTTGGGTGAAGGTGAGGGGGAAAAAGGGGGAAACCAATATAAAGGGGGGAACCCCCCCGAACCTCTTTAAAAGGCCTTTCTTTCCCCAATTAAAATTAAAAATTTAAAACCACCGTTTTTTGGGGCAGGGTGAAAGGAAGGGTTTGGGTTTAAAATTAAAATAAATCCCCTTGGGCCCGGGGGGGAGGGAAAAAAGAAAAACCCCCCAAACACAGAAAGGGGTTCCCCGGGGCCCCCCCGCGCTAACCCCCAAAGCCCAAGGCCCCCGGGGGCCATTAATTGCAAGTTTTGGGTTTCCAGGGAATTTTTTTTATAAAAAAAAGTTTTTTTTTAAAGTCAAAATGAAATTTTTCCCGCATAATGAAAATAAATTTTAAAATTTAGGAGAAAAACGAGAGGGCGAGGGCCTCCTTAAAAATAGAAAGTTCTAAAAATTTTTTTAAGGGGCCCCCCTTTAGTGGCCGCGGCTCGCTGTTGTCTAGTGTTTTGGCCCCCCTTTAAAAGGGGGGCTTATTTTGATTTTAGGTGGGGCCCCGGGGGGGGTTTTTTTTGCCTTTATCCCCTTTTAAAAAAAATTTTAAATTCCTAAAAACCCTTTTTATTTCTTTTTTAGTATTAGGCCCAAAACCAAGGGAAAAACCGGTGCCAAATTTTAAAAAAATTTTTTTTTAAAAAGGCTTAAAAAATTTTTGGGCCCGTTTTTTCAAAAATTGGCGGGAAAACCCCGGGGAAACCCCAAGGGAAAAAAGTTTTAATGCCGGAAAATTTTCAAGTATCTTTTGTTCAAACTCTTCCCGGGGGGGGTTCCTTTTGTTTTCAAATTATAAAAACCTTTTTTAAAGGGAATTTTGCCCCTTTTTGGGAAAAAAATTTTGTGGAAAAGGGGACAAAAAGGCCCTTTAAAAAAAAAAAAATATATTTCTTAGGATTTTGGTTTTTTCCTCTTTTGGGGAAATTCCCCTTTTTTTAATTATTAGGGGTTTTTTTCAAATTAGTTTTCTAACGGGGGGGTTTTAAAAGTATTTTGTTCCGCTAGGGGTTCCGGGGGGGAGAATAGGGGGTTTTGGTGGGGTTTTTACTTGGGGGAGTTTGTTCAGCCTTAACTCCCCGGGAATAAAGTTTTGTTTTTAATTTTCCGCTGCAGTTGACAAAGGGGGGGAACAAAAGCCCC
This sequence comes from Timema cristinae, assembly GCA_039000515.1. Taxonomy (NCBI): domain Eukaryota; kingdom Metazoa; phylum Arthropoda; class Insecta; order Phasmatodea; family Timematidae; genus Timema; species Timema cristinae. Next base: position 15,990,771 of record JBCFYV010011164.1, on the reverse strand, counting down.
TTGCTAAACCCCTGGGGTAAACTGATTAAATTTTAACGCTTTTGTTCTAAAAAAAAAGTTTCCCCTTGTTTAACAAATAAAAAACGAAAAGGGGGGTTACCTGGTTCTTCCTTAAAAATTTTTTTTGAAGTTATTAATTTCCCCCGGGGTTTTGGGGAAATTTTTAAATTTTGGGAATTTTAAATTTTATAATTTTCCAAAATTGTTCCCAACCCGGGGGGAGGGGGTGAATGTGATTTTCCCTCACGGATCTAAGGGGGGGGCATAGGGGGTTTTCCGGGGGTCTCCTTGATAAAGTTGTAATTTTTGCGGGAAATGGCTTTGGGGGTTTTAGCTTTTTTTGGGTTGTTGGTTTTTGTTGTCTAAAATAGTGAGAATGATTGCTTTTTTAGGGTTAGGGGGAAAAAAAATTGGGGAAAAATTTTAAATTTTGTATTGGGGAAAGTTTTCCCTTATAAAAAGGAGGAATTTTTTTTAAAAGAAAGGGTTTTTTTTCGGGTTAAAGTCGGAAAAAAAAGAATAATTTTTTGGTGTTAGAAATTAGTATAGTATTTAACTTGGTAAGAAAAAGGGTTGGGTTTGTTTTAAAAGTATATTTTAAAACCTTTAGGGGGAAATGTTTTTTTTACTTATATATATAATTTCTTTAAAAACCTTTTTGGTTGTTATTTTTTTTTATATGTCGTAAAAAGCAAAAAAAAAATTTTTGGGGGCCCTAAAAGTAAAAAAAGGTTCTTGGGGGGGGGTTTTTTTATATTTTTAAATCAACCGGGGTTAATTTTCCCCGTTTTCTTATCAAAATTTCCCCCCCTTGCCCCTAACCCTAAAAAAATCGTTCCTTCCTTTTTCTTGGGAGGTTCCCCGTAGAATTAAGTTTTCATTTTGCTCTTTTTTTTTGGCGGGGGGCCGTGAAAAACCCAAAAAAAGGCCGTAGAGGATTTAAAGGAACAAAATAAAACGGGGGCCCTTAAATGGGGGAAAGGGTTTTTCCCTGGGGAAAAGAAAGGGGGGTGGGAAATTGGGAAAATTTCCCCTGGGGGAATTGGGGGTGACCCCCCCTTTTAAAGGGGGGACAATTTTTCTTTCACAAAAATTTTAAATTTAAAATTTAAAAAAAAATAAAATTAAATTCCCCCGGGTTTTTTAAAACCCGTTCCGGGGTTATAGCTTTAAGAAATTGTAGGGGGGGATTTGGGAAAGTTGAAGTTAAAATTTAACCCCATTTGGGGGAGGGGAAGGGGGGGAAAACCTTTCAGGGAAAAACCAAACCCCCAATTTTTTTAAAGGGGAGTTTCAATGTCTTAACCTTTGGCCCAAGGGTTTTTAACCCCAAAAAGGAAAATTTTTGCCAAAATTTTTTGGGGAGGGGAAAGTACTTTTAAGGGGTTTTTAATTTGTTTGGCCTTTCCCAGGGAAAATTTTTTGATTCCCCAAAAATATTTTGGGGTTTTTTAACCTTTTTAGATAAAAATTTTTAACACTTTTAACAAACGGGGGTTAGGGGGGTGTTGGTGTTTTGTTTTTGCGAAGAAAATTTTTTGGTTTAAAATTTTAAAATTTTTTATAAATTTTTAAAAAATAAAAATTTAAAAAATTAATTTTTGAAAGAAAAAAAAAATTTTTGGAGGGGAAATAGGAGAGGGCGAGGAGCTTTAAAAAAAATAGTTTTTTTAAAGGTTTATCAAAAATTTTTGGCCCAACCCTTTCCAAAGTGGGCCCGCTTGTTACCCCCAACCCGTGTTTTTTTAATTTTTATTTGGCCAGTTGGACCCATAAACCGGGGCTTTTTTTTTGGGTTTGATTCCCCTATTAAACCCCTGGGGTTTTTTTTATAAATTGCTTTGTTCCCCCCCTTCAAACCCAAAAAAAGTTTTTAAATTTTTCCCCTGAATTAAACCCCTTTTTATCCAATTTCTTTTATTTTTGTTAGTAAATTGGCCCTTTAAAACTTAAAGGTTTATTTTTTAAGACGCCCCCGGTTGGGCCCAAAATAAAATGGGTTTTTTTTATTTTTAAGGTTTACCCGGTTGTTTGGCCTTGTTTTAAAAAATTTTCAAATTTTTTTAAATTTTTTCCTAGTTTGGGACCCAATCGGTTTTATTTTTTTTAACCCCGGGGCCCCCCCCTTTAAAAGGGGGAAATTTTAAAAATTTTTATTTAGTCCGGAAATTTTACACCAAAGTGATTTTTTTTTTTGAACCCTTGTTCCCTCTCTTATTCCCAAGGGTTTTTTAAAATTTTGACTCCTTATTAAATTTTTCTCCCAATTTTTTTTATAAACCCTTTTTTTTTTTAAATTTTTTTAATTTTGTCATGATTGGTTTATAAAGGTTTTTTTTAATTTTGAAACCGGGACCCAAAAAATTTTTTTATTTTTTGTTGCGTCTCCCCCCTTTTTAAAAAAATTTTGGAGGTTTGGTTTTAAAAAATTGATTTTTTAATTTTGTGTGGGATTGGGGTTTATCTTAGGTACTTCCCTTTTGGGGCAAGGATTTTTAAAAGTGGGATTGTTCCCGCCCGGGTAAGGTGATTTCCAAAAAGTTTGGGGGGAACAGTAAAAGGGGGATTGGGGAAAAAAGGCTTAAAGTGTTTTTTTTAAAGGGGTTAAAAAGGGCGTTTTGGGGTTTTTAGTTCTAGTGTTAAACTCCCAAATTTAAATTAAAACAGTTAATTTTTGGGATTTTAAACCCCCTTTTTGTTTGAATTTTCTTTTTAAAAAATGGGGAAGGTTTTTAACAAGGGGTTTTTGGGAAAATTGTTAAAGGTAGTGTGATTAAAATTTTTAAAGGGAAAGGAAAGGAAAAAAAAAAGGGAAAATTTTAAGTTTTTAATTTGGATTCAAGTGGGGAAAGGCCGGGGATTTTGGGTTTTGCGGGTAGGGGTGGGTTTTTCCCAACCTTGGAAATCATTTTATTTTTGTTTGGAATTTGTTTTAATTGGTTTTTGTTTAAAAATTCAACCTGGAATGAACAGGGAATTGGTGGGATTGGCGCGCAAGGTTTAATGTCCCTCCCGGAATTACCCGGGACTTTTTAGTTTTTGGGGGGATTGTGCGGGGTTTGGGTTGGGGGAACTCCCAAATGGGTAGACAGTTGTTGGGTTTGTTTAGGTCAAGTGTGATTAACGGGGGAAGAGACCCGGGTTTTTTGTTGTTGTAGGATCTAGTGTGATTAAGGGGGAAGGGGGCATAGGGGGAAATTTTTACTGTTGTTTTTTGATCTAGTGGAATGGTGGAAGGATAACCCCAAATTGTTTTTGTTTGGCATTTAGTTGTGATGCTGGTAAAAAATGGGTTATTTTCACGGTTTTAGGCATGGGGTGAAGTGGTGTATGAAGTATGGGATTTTTAAAGGTTTTAGGCTAGTGTGTTAATGGGAAAAAGAGCCCCTTGGGGGATTTTTCACATTCTTTTTTTTGATTCAAGTGGAAGGGGGAAAAAACGGGGATTTGGGATTTTCCCCTTTTTTAGTTTGATTTAAAGTGGAATGGGAAAGTGAGTGGGATTTTCATAATTGTTTTTGGATTTCCCAAGTGGAATGGGTTTAAAGGAGTGGGTTTTCCTTTTTACTAGGTTTTTTAATAGCTGGAGTGGAAGTGGTGGGAGCCGGGCTTCCAAATGTTGTTTTGATTTTCTAGGGGGAAATGTGGACAGTGGGATTTTAAAGGGGTTTTTTTAGTCCCAGTGTGATTTAAGTGGGTGAAAAAACCCAGCATTTGGGGGGTTTTTCACTGTTGTTTTAGATCTAAAGGGGAAGAACAGGATTGGGGGTTTTTCACTGTTGTTTTTGATTTCAAGTGGAATTTAAGGAAAAGTTGGGATTTTCACCATTTTGTTTTTTGATCTTTTAATAAAAAAAAATAATTTTCGGTTTTTGGAATTTAGGAAGGGGATTGGGGGGAAAAGGTTCAGGGGTTTTCTAGTTGTTTTTGTATTGAGCAGGGGTGTTGGGAAAGCGAGCCTAGGGTATTTTTAAGTTTTTGGGGGTAGGCAGGGGGAAAAGTGGGAAAGCAGGGGCCCCCAGGGGGATTTTCAAACGGGTTTTTGGATTTAGATTAAGGGGATGTGGGAAAAATTGTTCAGGGGTAATAGGTTTTGGAATTTAATCCCTTTGGGGCGGGAAATGGTGAAAAAACCCCCAACTATTTTTTGTTTTGGTTTTTATTTTTGTTTAAAAATCAACCCCCCATTTTACTTTTTTTTAAGGAAATGGTAAAAAGGCCCCCTTTTCCTTTTCAAATTTTTTGATAAAAAGGTGTAAAGTTTGGGTTTTCGGCCCCCGGGTTTTTTCCATTTTTAACCGAAGGGAAACTTAAAAGACCCCTTTTTTATATTTTTTTTTGACAAGGGGATTGTTAAAAAACCATGGTAAGGTATTTTTTTGGTTTTTTGAATCAATTGGCTTAAAGAGAGTTAGGGGAAATTTTCATTGTTTATTAGATTGTGTATTAAAAAAAGGGGACCCAGGGAATCTTTTAAGGGGGAGTTATGTAAACTTTTAAAAACTATTTTATATTATTGTTTAAAACTTAATATTAAATTCCCCTTATTTTCCGGGTTTTTTTTATTTTAGAAAGTATGGGTTGAAAGAAAAGGCCAAAAGGGGACCAAAAAACTTTGGGGTAAAGGGGGAAAAGAATGGGGTTTTCCTTGTTTTTTGGGAGCAATGAAAAAAAAAGATTATCCCCGGGTTTTTTATTTTTGGTTTTGGTTTATTTTCAAATTCCCAGGGGTTTTTTGGGTTTTTGGGCTAGGTGCTGGGGAACAAACTAGGGTTTTTCCCCTTTTTTGTTTAAATTGGGTTATTCTGTGTTCCCTTTTATTAAATGCCCTAGGGTTTTTTCCTATTTTTTGTTTAGGTAGAATATTAAAATCCCCGGGCTAATTTTTATGTTTTGGTTTTCATGATGGTCCCGGGGAATAAAAAACTCGGGTTCCTCACTGTTGGTTTTTTAATTTAGTCCCGAGTTAAAAAACTGGGGTATAAAACCACTTTTGGGCCCCTTTTATGTGTTGTTTAATTAAATTAATTTCGTTGTTCCCGGAATCACTTTTTAGGTTTTTGATTGGGCTAGGGGTTTGTTAAAAAAATAATTTCCTTTTTTGTTTATTAGTATATGTTTGGGATTGGGGCCCCAGGGATTTTCACCAGTTGTTTTTAAAATTATAAACTGTTGGGAAAAGGATCAGCCCTAGGGCTTTTTCATGTTGGTTGAGGGGGGGGGATAAGTGGGGAAAGAAAAGCCAAGGGGAAAGGGTTTTTTTTGAGTATGATTAATTGGCAGCCAAACCAACTTTTTATTTTTTATTGGGCGGGGGGGGGAAAGAAGAGTGGGTTTTTTAAGGGGGCATTTAAAGGGGAAAGGGAAAAAAAGGCCCCCGGATTTTCCGGGGGTTTTGGCAAGGGTGAAATGGGAAAAAAAAACTTTTTTTTTTGGTTTGGCCCTAGGGTGTGGGAAAAGCCCCCACCAAAAGGGGTTTTACAAATTTTGTTTTTTTACAAGTTTTGGGGAATGGGTTAAAAAAGGGCCCTTTTATAACACAATTAAGGGTGAAAGAAAAAGGGATTTTAAAATTTTTTTCCCCAGGTGGATTTAAAAAAAATCCGGGGCCCTTTTCCATTTTGTTGTTTTTCAAGGGGGCAACTTGAAAAAACTCCCGGGACTTTTGTTGGGTAAGAGTTTTGGGGTTTAACTTTCCCAACCCCATTTTGTTTACCGGTGTTTATGGGGGGGAAAAAAAGAATAATAACTTTTATTTTTTTATTTCGTGGGGGTTTAATAAAGGACCGGCCCCTAGGGGACCAAATTTTTCTTTATTCGGGGGAAAAAACGGACCCGGTTTTTTAAAATTAGCTTTTAGCCTTGGGGAAAGGGACTTTCAAGGGTTTATTGAGATAGGGGTCAAAAAAGGATTTGGGTTTTTTTCAGTGTTTTGGGAGGGGGATACTTAAAAAAGGGGCCCCCCCCCCATTTTTTTATCATAATTTTTTCTGGTTTTTAAAAAACTCCAATTTGGCTATTTTCCTTTTTGTTTTTATTAACATGATTCCCCTTAAAAAAGGGCCATCCACTTTAAAACTTTTTTTGACCCCGATTTTAAAAAAAACACCAACCCCGGGATTTTTATGTTTTTTATTGAATTTATTGTTTCGGGAAAAAAATTTGGGGCCCATATTATTTTTGGTTAAACCAATGAAAAGGGAAGCGGTGAAAGGCAGATAGGGGTCTTTCCCCTTTTTTGTTGGGGTTGGAAAAGGGGAAAAAAGGCCCCAAAAGGGTTTTTATGGTTTTTTTACCCAATTGGGAACTTTAAAAAGGGCCCTTAGGGGACCCCTGTTGGGGTTTATTAAGATTTTAAATTAAAAAAGGCCCAAAATTTAAGGTTTTCTTTGGCAATTAAATTTGGGAAACCAACATTTTTTTTTTTGGGTTTTTCTTAGCGGGTTTTTAAACAGACTGGGGACCCGGGTTGAGGCGCAGCTTGAAAAAATAGGGAACTAGTTTTTTTTAAAGGGTTAAAAAACATAAAGCGGCCACTCCCATTTAACCTTTTTGTTTATTTTATATTTTAAGGGGGGCCCCTCGGGCCTTTTAGGGGTTTTGGCCACATGTTTTACTTCGGGCCCCTAGGGCCCTTTTTTATTTTTATTGGCTGGTTGGTTTAAAAATTGGCCACCTCCATTTTCAATGGTTTTTTATTTTATTTTGGGAAATGGTTAAAAATCGGCCACCCCCTTCCTTTTTAATGTTTTTTTTATTATATTTTGGTTAAATGGTTAGTAGGGCCCCCTTCTTTACTAAATTTTTGTTTTTCGTTTTTTATTTTATCCGGTTAAAAAACAGGGCCCACTCGGGGAAATTTTCCCAAAAGTTTTTTTTTTATTTTTTTCATGGTTGGTCTTTGGCGACCCCTCTTTATACCTATTTTTTTTTGTTTTGGGGATCTTGGAATTTAAAAAGGGTTTTTTTTTTGGTTTTTAAAGGGGAAAAAAATTTAAAAAAACCGGGCCCCGGGGAATCGAGGGAAACCCCCGGGGGGCCCCCCAAAAAGGGCCCCTTTCCCCTTTGATAATCCTGGGGTTCCCTTTTAAAAACCCCCGGGCTTTTTTCATGGGGTTTTTGTATTGGTCATAAAATGGATAGGGGGGAAAAGAAAAAACCCTCGGGGGTATCTTTCACTAGTTTTTTTTTTTGAGTCATGGTGGAAATTTGGTGAAAGGGGGGCCCCTCACATTTAAACCCAAAAATTTTTCCCTTTTCATTGTATGATCCCAAAAATTATTATTATTTTTATTTTTGAACCACGTCTTACAAAACCCCTTTTGGGTTTTTTTCACTTACTTTTAAAGGAAAAGGGGGAGGGTGATCGGAGATGAAATGGGGGAAACCACATTTTTTAAATGGGACCCAACCCACGGGGGGGGCCCTTTTTCTTTTTCCCCACTTTAAAAAAAGGTTTTAAATTTAACGTATTGTCAGGGGGAAAGGGAAAGGGGTTTTTACAATCAGATGAAACTTTTTCCCGGGAAGAGGTTTTTAACCCAAAAGGGGAATTTAAATTTCCCCAAGGGGCGTACGGGCCCTTTACAAAAAATTTTTTTAAATTAAATTTTAAAACCCCGCTTTTGGGGGCTTTCCAAATTTTGTTGGTCGTTGAGGGGGATGATGATGCCCGTGGGTAGTAAAACACTTGGTTAAAAAAAAATTTTTTAAAAAAAACAAGGATTTGAACGTTTTGGTGGGTTTGGGTCCGGAGGGGAAAAAAATTTGGGGGTTTTTAAACCTTTTTTTGGGGGAAAGGTTTTTTAGTTGTAGGGGGGGTTTTGGAAAAAAAAAAATTGGGAGGGGGGTTTTCCCCCTTTTTGGTGCGGGGGTTTCCACAGTCTCCCCCTTAAATTTTTTTTTTGGCCTTTTTTTCCCCAAAGTTGCACCATTTTTCCCCCTTTTTCCCCCCTTTCCCCCCCAATTAGGGAGTAAAACAAATGGGGCCCCCTTTTAATTTTTTAAAAACCCCTTTGGGGGGGGGAAAAACCCCAAAAACGCAAAAAACCCCCCCGGGTTTTTCCAAAAACCAAAAAAAAATTTTAAAAAGTTTTAGATATCTTAAAAAGAGTTTGTGAGGGGGTTTGTGGTTTTTTGGGGGTTTAGTTTTTTTTTTCGACCCGATAACACTGGGAAACCGGTGACGTTCCAAACGACCGATGGGATACAACATTTTCCATGTGTTTGTAAATAAGTTTATTGTCTCAAAATTTGCATAAATTATACAAATAGGCTATCAGTTAAACGTCAGAAACGTTATCAGCTTCTTTATCTCATTTGGTTGCATCTTTATTTATAATGTCAGGAGTCACGAGATCGATACCAACTAGATTTTAATTTTAAGAATAAATTATTTAGTTTTATCTGAGTAAAAAAGCATTTATCAATAATTCGAATCTAGTAGTTATAAATATAGTCTTCTTTTATGTTCGCAGTAATGTTTAAAACATAAATATGGTATTTTAGCATAAAGGTTTTCATTATCCCAGCTTCTTTAGTCAATATTTCTAAATATGCACATTTTTTATGTTATAAAACCAATTGATTTAATTTTTTAATAATCATATACACACAGAAATTCAAAGTTAATCTACTATTTTCAATTTACCTTGTTTATTAGTTTAAAAAAAAGAATATTGGGTTATTAAAATATTTTATATATTTTTGTAAAAATACTTTAGAATAAATTCTATAGTGATTAATACAATTTGTGAAATAAAAAAGTTAGATCTTTTAGTCAGATAAAATTAAATTTAACTGGTCTAGTCAAGATTTGAACTCGGGGGAACTTATAATATGAGGAAGTGACGCTGACAACTCAGTAAATACGACCTCATCGTCGATAAGAGTAGACCTATATCTAATACTATTGTTACCGTTCAAAGCTATACTATATTTTAACCCCCGTAAACCTATTTTGTACAATGTCGCGTTCTTTCAATCCATCATGTTTTATGTTGATTTCCTTGCTAGATGCTGCCATCAAATTAAGTAAAGGTTTTTCGGGGATTGTGGAGGAAGGGGGGGGGGGGGGTTAGTTAGGTATGTTCATACACTTTTTTAAGTTTGTTTGTGTGGAGGGGAAGGGGGTAAGACCTCTAACGTAATGTTTTAAAATAAACGTTTATGGTGAGACAAAATCTTATTTTTGTCATTAAAAATATATTAAAACGATAAATACAAATATATTAAATATAAAATTTCCACTTATAATTCATTTACTTAAGCCAATTAAAGTAGGCCTATTCTAAAATTTCATATAACTGGTTTTATTAACAATAATTATTTTTATATCTAAAAATAGCTAAATGGTTAAAATAATCTAATGTACCAAATTGTTAAAAACTACTTAAGATAGGACGGAGGATGGATAGATAGAAGGGGGGGGGCGTTGTTGGCTGGTTCTTACGCATTTGCGTGGAGGAATATTAGGAAACAATTTTGAGAAAAAATCCTCAGTACACCCGACTGAGATTCGAACCTCCATCTCCCCGTCATCGGCAGTCTAGTCTACTGCGAGAGTAGCGCCTTAGACCATGCGTCCACCAAAGCGGGCCGACAAAGTAAATTGAGGTCTGCTTGACCACTAGGTTGGTTAAACACTCACCCCCTCCCCTTTTACGTAGTTGAGACGTAACTGAGAGAGTTGTGAAACAATGTCTGGGTAATAGGTGTAGACTGAGTTGTTATGGTTGGCCACACTGTTTGGGGGTAATTAGTTTAAGATCGGAGTTTGAAACATTAATTTTCAGGTAATTGCTTTTAATCGCGTGTTACGGGGCCTTTGATGTTCGCCGACAAACTAGCGAGCGCGTGCAACCAAAGTGAACCAACCCTCTCTCTAGCGTCCTCTTCCTCTTCCGCCAATCTCTCTCTCTATCTTCCCCTCTTTCCCTCTCGGGTCTTTCGTACTCTTGATCATTGCTGCGCGTATGACGTCATGGCAAGTCGGTGCTATCTGGTGACGGAATCAGGAAGCTAATAGCAACAACTTTTATAAAGACAAAATAAATGGAAAAAATTCGTTTGGAACTAATAACAATCGAAAGGTTAGTTTAGTGTTTTCGCCATTAGGGAGGATGGGTTTTGACGCCTGAAAGTCTATAAATAAAAGTGTTTTCCCTTATATTGTGGTTTACTTGTCTTTAAGGAATACTTTACAATGAACATTTGAGAACTCTGATCAAGGGCGTGGAGAGGAAATTTTCCCGGGGGGGGGGGGGGGGGGGTCCACTTGAAAGTTAACGTTATGGTGTACATTAATTTGGAAACATTTATCAAAGTAACGCTACTTACTACATGTTTGTGTTATACGATTAAGTACTAATTACGCTAATGTGTTTGGGGTGAGGAAGATTGATGTTATTAGAAGTGAACCCACATGTGCGAGGAGGGAGACTGGAAAAGCATTTAGAAAATATCACCCTTAGAACAAATTACCAGGTCAACATAAATTAAGAATTCTACTACTTTTTCACGAAACCCTTAATTTTACCTAACGGAACTCCATTTGGGAAGCGCTGCTCTAATGAAACATCATAAGGAGCGGTCGTGTTGTATAAATAAATCTCTGTCTGTAAGTCTTACCGAGTGAGCCACCGCGGCACGTGATGTCAAGTCGGGCCTCGTGTCGGATCAGCTGGCTTCATGGACGGGCCTTGTCTCCTCTCAAGGTCATTCACTTCCAAGCGAGCATCTTTCTCACCTGTCGCTCGCCGCCAATCGCCGGGGGTTGAATCCCGGCTTGATGGCGTGGTCCGCACTGTTCATCTATAATCCGTTACGTTAAAGTTGTATTTATCTTAATATCAGTTGGCTAAAATGTTTAACGACGTTACCTACTTAGAGATTTCAAAGCTACTTTGCGAAGCGGGTTGCATCTTAACTTGACGCACCTAAACACTAACACATTTAAGACACTAATGTACGAAATAGAAATAGGGGAAGACAATGAGCAATTCACCCTGCGAGGCCTCTTTGTTTATCTACTGTCAACACTTCCTCTCTTCCTCTGACGCGTTCAAACACTCACTATACTATTTGTGTCTTGATTACATTGACTTGCTTTTTAAAATTACCTTTTTCTTGTTTCCTATTCTAGATAGACATATACTACCACGGACTGTTTTAATCTACATCCTGGCAGGGAGACTCCTACAGAACATTTTCTCGAATAAACCAAATAGCCTAAGTTGTAGAGGATTTACAACAACAAAAAAGTTTACAAAGAAACTACTTTAAGGCATGATTAAATATCTTTGTTTTGAGAAAATATTTTATGGGAGTTTACTTTTAATTAGTTTTACTTCTTTGTACATTACAATATTGTGCTAACTCTCGAGTGGTCGCGCCGGTACATTTAACACGAGGTGTGTGCGGTGCGGTACTGTATTAATAGTTTAAAAAATAGGCCGGTTTGTTTCAAACTAGCCTATAGCCCTATAATCTATATATTATGGCTATAGGTATTTAGCTTGCATCTTCTGAACCGATTGATTACTTAAAAACTAACTCAACCCCCGCTCCCCCCCCCCCCCCCCCATTTCATCCTAGTGAAACGGTAAACTCACATTTCACTAATGATAAATTTTTCACTATGTTGACAATCGAACTCGGGACCTTAGCTCAGTAGGCAAACACGCCACAGACTTTGAAGGTGTCGGACAAAAGCAAACCATTTACTGAAATAAATATTATGTCAATCGGGGCTCTTTTATTATTTGCTAAACATGAATGAAAACACGGAGCGTGGTTTTTGTTTTTGTAGCTCTTTGGCTATTTCATAATAATTGCCAATTGCCATAATTATTTCGTTACAAGTTTAGAAACTAAAACATTGGCCTTGAGAGGAGGGGGGGGGGGGGGGGGCACTGGAAACCGACCAAGATCCATGTGAAAATAGCTTTGTTTTCTCTGAGCTGTGCAGGAAAGCGACTGGTTCGCGGAAGTGTTTTGTTTTCGTAAGGCGCGCAAACACATTCTGGGAAGTTGCTTTGCTCGTCTTAATAGCATTAGTGTTTGTTCGCGGTGTATAGGGTCATCGAGGAAGGCCAAGGTCGATGAAGATGGAGACCATACATGTCATAACTCGCGGCCCGCAGGCCACCTTATCCATGATTTTGTACGACCCGCTGACCTTTTAATTTACCACCATGCAATATGACCTTATTCTTAATTTTAAAAAGTTGAGGAAATACTTCATTGTGGAATGGGGTATTTAGGAAGGGGGCATCATTTTGAGATTCCTAAAATGTTTTCTTGGTGTACTAAATTTGTACTTTCTATAAAACATGGATAGTTTCCCAAAAAACTGTTGAATTTGCGCACCAAATAGTATGTACATTTGGCCGCACGCACGGATAGTATCTTCTGTTGTACTCCTTATTTTCTTCTTCTGTTGTACTCCTTAGTTTATTTTGTTGCACTCCTTATATTCTTCTGTTGTACTCCTTATTTTTTTCTGCTGTACTCCTTATTCTCTTCTGTTGTACTCCTTATTTTTTTCTGCTGTACTCCTTATTCTCTTCTGCTGTACTCCTTATTTTCTTCTGTTGTACTCCTTATAGTGTCGAAAAAACCTGGTGTAGGTGGTGAACATTCGTCGCGGCTGGTTTAAGATGGCAGGTGATGTGACCTGGGGCGTATCAGTTGAAGTTGTCGATCGAGTTTGTTGATGTATTGTTTAATGATGCGGGTCCGGGGTTCGATCCTCGGTCCCGGCACAGATTTATATGACTGCCAACCTTCCTTCACCTCTGACAAGACGTGTATTGATCAAAACTTGTGAATGTGTGGAATGACAGGCCTCCACCGTGGTTCGGATCCCACGTTAAACTGTAGGTCTTCCATTTTCAACTAAAAATCGCCCTACCATTACACATTAGCGTAAGTGCATACAACCCGAACGGGTAGTAAGACGCGGTGCTAATAATAATTATATTGTTTAATGCGAACGATGCTGCGGGTGAATGCTGGTACACTAATATATTAGAAAACATACTTTACGGCAGTAGGGAAGGGGTGTTTTACCCTAAAAGCACCTCTTCTTGGTACGGTCTTGTTAAACATTGCGTTTCCCTTCCTAGCAAACTCTGTCTAAACATGGTTAGCGCCCGTCTACCTGTAGTTAAAGTGTTTTCGATGACGTCACTCGCCACATTGTATCACGGGAACGCACACTCCTTCCTAATATCGTGCCTGGAATCTCCAAGCGGAGGAGCGGCACCGTTCAAAGCTCTCTTTGTCGCCAAGTCTCACTTATATCCGAGTCATTGGACAGCTTTATGCTTCTCATTATAATGTGATTACTAGGGCGTGTTTCGCGTGTCTAAGATATGCTAGGTAGACCATATCGCCCGGCACGGGCTATAGCCGCGTAATCGCACTGGACGTAGAAGGCAGTTTGGATTCGAACCCCAACCACCTCATCCACCAGCAAACCAGACTTGTTGAAATTTCTAAGTGATAATTGGACAAATAGAGAGAGGGGTTTAAGGAGCTTTAAATTTCCAAAATTAATAAGAACTTTTTAGATTTACTTTGGTAAAAAACTTAAATTCGGAAGGAAGGTAAAGGGGGCACTTAAAATAAGCAGGAGAGTATCAAAATTCTAAATGGAACTCCAGTATATAAGGGAAAATATGGTGGGGGGAGGGGGTGAAGCAAGGTAGTCCTATGTAAAAACTACTTTTAGATGTGGTAGAAAATTTAAATTTGGCAAGCAGATAAAAAAGACTCCTCCAGATAACAAAATACAAATTGAATGAATTGGAGAAATGACTAGCCATGGGGGGGGGGGGGGGGCAGGGGAGTGTCAAAATTTCTAAAACTAATACAAAAACTCCTTCTCTGTGTGATCTAGAACAGAAATTAAGCAATTGTATTTAGGGACTATTCCAAATAAACTTAAAGGTCTGATTTTTTAAAATTTCAAAATTTTATTCCGGAAGAAGTTGTAAAATACTGTTAGAGAATTTAGAAAATTATAAAGTGCCAGGAATGGTGTAAATGGAACTCTCTAAATTACATTATTAGTTTTAAAGATTTTATCTTTATGGGGAGTGGGGGCTGATGAAATAAAGGTTTTTAAAATCTCCAAAATTAGAAGAATAATCCACCTATCTAGGCCCTGTGGTGGAAGAATGAAATTGGGGTGGCTGGCGTGAGGACCACCCAAACTGCAATTATTATGAACATTCAGAAATAATAAATAAATGGGATGGGGCTACTCTCAAAATTTCCTAAATTAAAAAGAAAGTGCATCCTCTTTTACATTAATAAATATAATTTTAACTAATATTTTATGCACTAATATACAAAATAGATAGAAAGGGAATAAAATGAGCAGTTCTCCCTGTGAGGCCTCTTGTTTATCTACTGTCAACACCTCCCCTCTTCCTCTGACGCGTTCAAACACTCACTATACTATTTGTGTCTTGATTACATTGACTTGCTTTTTAAAATTACCTTTTTATTGTTTCCTATTCTAGATAGGCATATGCTACCACGGACTGTTTTAATCTACATCCTGGCAGGGAGACTCCTACAGGACATTTTCATGAATAAAACAAATAGCCTAAGTTGTAGAGGATTTATAAGAAATACCTTTACGAAAAAAACTACTTCAAGATAACAAATCGGCACAGAAGGACTATTTTTTTAGACTTATCTAAGAATTTAGGGTTTTTGTTTCAACGATATATGTGAGTGGGTCAGTAGTGCCGCAATATTGTGCTCGAGACCGCACTTATGCGCCACTCACGCTATGACGTCACTTCTTGGACAAATCACCGTGCTTAGCAAGCACATCAACGCCACTACCGTTCCACTCACACTAAGGGACCGCTACACGAGTTAGCACCGCACCGGCGCGGACGAATCGTCGAGAGAGCATTGTTCGGTGCGGACCTTGTAGCCACTTACCACCGGAAATAAAATGTTCGGAAGCTTCCGAACTTTGTTTTCATGTTAACCACCAAGCACTGCAGGGATGGGTGAAACAGTGAATTTACGATGTCGGTGATCACTAGGGGGCGGATTTACAGGCACTAAAAAAAAACAACAGAAAAATAGGAACATAAATAGGCATTATAAAGCAAAAAAAGGCAATAAATATGCACTAAAAAGAAAAAAATAGGCACATAAATAGGCATAATAATGCAAAAAAAAGGTACCAAAACACTCAACATTTTTATTATTCACTCTTAAAATCCAGCATACACTTTCCATAAACACATATTAATTACTATTAGAGTTAATTATCAAATACTTCTCAAGATTTTCAGGTGTAAATTTTGTTCTGTTGTCTGACAAAATGTTTTTATACTGTGAGAAACTTATCTCGACTTCACATGAAGTCCATTGGGCAAAACTTCAGACAAGCTATTTCAGCTGGGCTAAGCTTATCTTCTGGGAGTGATGTAGTTTGTCCTTCTAAGATGTTCGCAATACTTGCCATCACTTTCCACCAGGGTTTCGCTGCAATACTCTGTTAAATTTGTCAACGATGGCTGTGCCAACTGAGCCAGAAGCCTGGTTCAGGTTTTATTCTATTCCCCGCATTATCTTCACAGCTTTCACAAGAGCAAATCGCTCGCCTCTAAAGTTGTGATTTCTCCAGGAAGATTTCCAAAATTGCTTTTTACGTATGCCAGATCCGCACTGACAATTGAGCAGGAGATGGCAGCATTTGCTTCTGTAATGGCGACAGCTTGTTCCTCGTCAAATGTTTGGACTACCTACAAGCAAAACGGTTGGTATAGCAAAACTCACCATTCTTTCAATATATTGTGTTCTACAAGTATAACCATTAATTATTTTTTTTCCAATAATATGGGCGGACAGATGGAATAAATAAAATTAGTGGTAAACGCTCACTGTAATTTTAATTTGGAAACGCACCTAAAGATAGTGTATTGTATAATATCTTTTGAATGTCACCCAGGTAATCTGCATAGTACAACGCAGCATGAAGCCATGTACCCCAACGCGTTAACACTGGTTGTGGCGGCAAAGGTTTGTTGGGCAGGGCGGCCTTAAATGAGAAGATTCGTGATGGAGCCTTCAAAAACACTTTCTTGACTGTGGAAATAATAGCGTTGACATTTGGAAAACGTGATCTAATATCTTCTGCAACCCTATGAACAACAAGTGTCAGACAAGTCACGTGAATTAACTTGGTGTAGAATACTTTTAAGCTCGCAGCCACTTTCAACATGTAGGCCGCACTGTCTGTCAGCAACACCAAAAACCTTTCGTCGTTGTTTTCTGATGGCAACAGGACACCTAATATAAACAAATTAACTTATTTATAATTATAATTTTTTCAGGACTAACACTGCGAATCATTAAATTAACACAGTATATCTTGTGAAATTACATTATATACTTACGCAAAGCATCACGAATAACTATGGCAATTGTCGAGCTGTTGGCTGCCTCAAGCATCTTTGAAACAACCAAGTGAGGTTTCCCAGGACCCGTAGAGTCTAGTTTTCCAACAACAACATTTGCAACATATCTGCCACAGCGGTCAGTGGTTTCATCAACAGTAGCCCAGATGGATGATTCTCCAATATCTTCTCGGATTTTCTCAACTGTCTTAAACGAAATAAAAAGAATGTTTACTGTAAATAGTTTAAATCAATACAATTCAGTTAATATTTTTTAATGTCAGAAAGAAAAAACTGCTATTGTAAAAACTTACGGATAAATAGGTTGAATGCAAGTATTGTTTCCTCAGAGTTGATTCGTCTGGTATCTTCATGTTGGTATATTTGTTGAGAAAAGCATTGGAATCGGGATTATCCAGCTTCTTCCAAGGAATATTTGCAGCTACCATCGCAGAGCATAAGTCAGTAGAAAATTGCTCTTGGGTTGTATCGGTATCGTTAACTTTAAGAAAAAATGGTTGAGATCCTGTTTTCTTTCCGGAATTCTTCATTTGTATTGCAGTATTTTTGTGTTGTTCTAGGTAATACTTCTTCTCGCATTTTACCTAAATATTAAAAATGGAAATCTTCACACAGTAATAAATGTGGAGTCTACAAATTAACAAAGCATCACCTAACAAGAGAACTAAGATTGCCTTTTTTTTTTTTCTCGATCGTAATGTTACGCTTTGGTAAATATTTCCACTTTGTCGTTGAAATCCTTCAATAAGAAATGAAACATAGTTTGAACAATAGCAAATAATCGTGATTTACTTTTAAACAGTAGACAATATATTTAATAAAAACCTTGACTTTCAAAATTACCTCCTTGGAACATGGCTGACAAAAAATTATTTTGCCATCCGTTGTGAAATTCCTATCACCACCAATCCACTGTTTGAATAATACACTTTTACACGATTTATCTTTAGGCAGTTTCTACTAGTTCAATAATTTACACTGAGTCCAATACAAAGGAATATTAATGAACAGATATGCACATCTAACAACATTGTAATATACACAACCACTGAATGATCTGACACTGTTGTGCGCTAGAAGAAAATCTTTGTTGCCGGACTGACCAGTCTGAACCTATCAGACCACTGGACACATGGGTTTTTCCTACCTATCATGAGTATACACGTGGAGTAACCTAAGGATTGGACGGGGGGGGGGGGGGGGGGGGGGGCGCAGCTGCTAGTATTTAGAAAGAAAAAAGAGAGTGGGAGGAAGCGAGAGATAGAAAAAGGCACTTTAAGGCTCCCATTTGTAAAATAGGCAATTATAGACATTATCTTCGCAATCATCGAAAATAAACTTATACCTCAAAAGCCTACTTTTCAAAGCATAGGAATATAAAAGGCATTTAGGGCAAAATCCGCCCCCTAGTGATCACAGTGACCTTGATTTTAAAAGAGCTGTGATTTATACCAGTGATTGGCAGTCACTGTGTCAGCACTTGTAAAATCAAGCATTTCTTTCACACGTGTGCCAAAATTTAAGATATAGGGCCTAAACTTTTAATACGAAAAAAACCCAACCAAAGTCAACATTGAAATAATCTTATAGGATAGCATACGGTAGGTCTGATATCACCTATATAGGCATAGGTGTCTGGTTACACTTTTAAAGTGGTCACGCCTTTCTCTTGCCGGGATTCAAACCCCCGACTTCATCCCTATGTACTGTTGGTTATAGACTGACCTTTAGGTCTATCAACCTTGAAGCTCCAAATAGTGTCATGGAACGAAGTCTATTGGACTAAATTGAAATTAGAAATGAAGTAGCGATCGGGAACGGGAATTTGAGGAACTAAAGCTTTTAATAAACTATTATAAATGAATAATTCAATCTTGGTTATCATTATTAAATAATTACATATCTTTGTACCTTTTTTATATATTTAATTTTTCATTAATATTCACTTTATACTATGTTTGTTTAAAAATGTAAAGTCTTCAACTAAAATACTATTGGTCGATTCTTGTTATCTTAAAAAAAAACTGGTCTCTGATTGGCCATCTCCTTAGATATGAATTTCCTGGTTTGAAAGGAACGCCTTTGTCTCGACCTATTTGGTCTTTGGCTGTAATACTGGTGAGACGTATTTTACTTTCTTCCTTTTTTTTTTAAATATTTTTTTTGAGAATCTTTTCCAAATTAACATGTAGTCGTTTTCCTTTTTTATTTTATTTCTTATTTTTGTATGATGAAGTAAAGTTTCCGTGTAGTTTTATATTTTAATCATGATCTAGTGTTTATTATTAGATAACCTTTGTATTGGAAGGTAACGCCAAATTTATCAACCATGTGGCCGGATTTTTCTTTGATGCTATTATTTTTGATCAATCGACATCCTATATGTCACAATAGTTAAATAAAAATAATACTAAGAATTAAATATTTTAGTTGAAGACTATTTTCTTTATCTTTATAAATATTAATTTTATGTTTGTTTCTATGAGTTTCTGATGGAGACATCTTTTGTGATGGGTGTTTGTAACAAATCGGTAAGGTAGTAAATGTAAAGTGTTTCCTTTATTGTCTTTAAATTAACCTCACTAAATGTTTTCTTTTACAATCCTTTTTAAATTTTGTTTTTTCTCTTAATAAATAATAAATTATAAATCCTTTTGATAAATGGATTGTGATTTGAACAACCTCGTGGGAAACCACGTGTTTTGGTACTATCCCCCACCTTTTGTTCTTTTTGATAATTAATAGTTGACTTAGTTCTTTTTCAGTCTTGACTAAGTAGGAAAAAAGGGGTTTAATAAGTGTCTGGTTACCTTCAAGATGAGGCGATCAGTACATAAATGGTGCCGAAACCCGGGATATTTGATAAATAAATAAATATGTTTTTGTAAACCTAAATAATTTTTTTATTTTTTTTTATTTTTCATTTTATAGTATCTTATAATTCTTCTTGTTTTGTTACATCACAACTTCAATACTGGGGAAATGGAGGTACCAACAACTGTGACTGACCTCACCTTGGGCGTGACTGATCCCGGGGAGGAGAGAGCCACAAGTCAAAATCGGTTGTTTCCTTCAAACTTCCAATCCCTTCAGGACATGGATAACTTACGGGTGAGAGCCATCCATAATAATACAAGATTAATTAACACACCTCCCAATATATTAGAATATGTAAGAACTCCTGTGGCAGGTATTGATGGGGCGAGTGGTCAGTGCGATAATTTAATAGATCTACCATTGTACTCATCAGTAGGGCTAAATACTAGTCAAGGACCTATCCAAAGTGAAAGTGGTTTTAACCAATTAGGCAATACTAGCGGCAATGTTTTTTCTGTTAGGAATGTTAATAGAGCCGTGGGTCAGGAAATTTCTGCTAATGATAATTTCTTTCGTAAGAATTCCCTATCAAATCTAATGAAAAATATCTTTCCTCCCAACATAAATGAGCCTGAGTCTGTTTTTATTTTCCTTCAGAAAATATGTAAATTGGTAAAGTTGGGAGCTTTCCCTGAAAATGATATTATAAGTGCATCTTTTTCTCTTACATCTGGTATGTTGATGGAACTATGGGGCAAGGCCATGCAAAATGGAGTACCATGGCAGACCTTGAAAGAGAACATCATAAAAAAATGCCTCACTTCACACGATATTTCAATTCTTGCCATGAAGTATTTCAATAGACTTCAAAATCCATTCGAATCCCTCAGGGAATTTGTTTCCGCATGTTTGGACACTGCAGATACACTCAATCTCCCAATCACTGAAAGTGTGTTGGCCCACACAATTATTTCAAATTCTGCACCCAGGTTAGATTAAGATTGGGTGGAGCAAGGCCACTCACCCTTAGACAATTAGAGACCTTAGTAGAATCAGTGGAGGATGAACTTCTCTCTGATCTTCGTTTCAGTCAACAGTTCTCATCTGGCAAACTTCCTGAACCACCACAACCTTATCTACAGTTCAACCCTAACCTGTCAGTCACCACTAAACCTGAACTAAATTCTGACACTATGTCTAACCTTTTTGTACCTCAAAATGAGCCTCACAGTTTGTATACTCAACCCATAGTTTCTCTGCCACAAAATCAAAACAGGGCTAATAATTTTCCTAGAAATGATACACAATATGTACCAAAATACAGTAAAAATATCACATATTGCCAGAAGTGTGGGGGAGTAGGGCACTTAAGTCAAGTTTGTCCTTCACGCCCAAATCGTAAAGGCAATTTTCAAAGTCAAAATCAGCCACCTGTTCCTAGGGTCAACAACAAACAGTGCTGGAAGTGTGGGGAATATGGTCACACAAAATTTTACTGTCCAAAAAACTAATTTCGGAGAAGTTACAGAATCGGGATCTTGTCCGTAATAAAAAACCGATTCAAGAAACAAATTTTCACAAAGTTCAAACCAATAGCATTCCTACTTCTGTTCCTATTATTCCCGTCAGATTGGGGGATAATTATTATCCTGCTCTTGTTGACACTGGTGCCAATTGTTCTATTATTTCCACATTTTGTATGGAGGAACTGGCTAAGTCCAAGTGTGTGGTTGAAAGACAAGAGTGTAATGTTCCTATTGCTAATTTTGGCTCCAGTCCTGTAATGGTTAAAGAGTCAATTCTTGTGAGTATAAATATTCAAGGCTTTTCATGGAAATTTAAATTTTATGTTGCTCCCCTGTCTCAATATGCAATTCTATTAGGTTCTGACTTTGTGAATTTCTCATGCATGATTATTTCTCTATGTGACAATGTTTACCATTTTAAATTTCACTATGTAAAATACCCTTTCCTGTCAACATTAGACAAAATCTTTGTGGGTTTGGCTGATAGCCACAGCAATCAAAATCTACTGTTAAAACAGTTCAAAAAAGAATTCCTACAGTTCTAACAGAAAATTTAGGTTCAACCAACTTAGTAAAATATGATATCATGGTCAATTGTGAAAAACCAGTGCGCTGTGCTCCCTATCAATGTAATCCTGTCAAATTGAAAGCCATGAGAGAGATTACTGATAAACTGTTAAGAGAAGATGTGATTTGTAATGTATCTTCTGAATATGCGTCACCATGTTTTCTTGTACCTAAGAAGGATAAAGGTTTTCGGTTAGTGGTGGATTATAGGAAAGTAAATCAACATATTGTTTTTGATTCATATCCTTTACCTAACATTGATAATGTGTTTCAACATCTCTGTGGAGCCAAGTTTATGTCTATTATTGATCTTAATTCAGCATACTATCAATGTCCTCTTACTCAACGGTCTATTAAGTACACTGCATTTGCAACACCTTGGGCTACTTACTGTTTTAAACGCATGCCCTTCGGCTTAACGGTAGGATCGTCCTGTCTCAGTAGGCTTATGGACATTATTTTTGGGGATATTAAATTCAAATATGTTTTCACCTATCTCGATGATCTATTAATTTATTCTGAATCCTGGGAAGAACATCAGATTCATCTTAGAGAAATATTTACTCGCCTAAAATCTGCTGGCCTCACTGTCAATCCTGACAAAACAACCCTGGGACAATCTTCAATCAATTTCCTGGGACATGTGATCTCTAATGGCACTATTTCTATTGCCTCTGAAAGGACTCAGATCATCACAGACTTTCCTCAACCCAAAAATGTAAAAGAACTGTCTCGATTCCAAGGAATGATTGGTTTTTATTCTAAATTTATCCCAAATTTTTCACATATATCGGCTCCCCTCAATCAACTGAAAAAGAAAAATGTACCTTTTGTCTGGCAAGAACCTCAACAACAAGCTTTCAACAGTCTTAAAAAGGCCTTATCTACTCCTCCTGTACTTCATATGCCAAATTTTGATCTTCCCTTCGTACTAGCAGCTGACAGTAGTGATGTAGCGTTAGGAGCTGTCCTTCAACAAAGAATAAATGGAGATCTTGTACCAGTTGCATTTGCTGGAAGAACATTGTCTGTTTTGGAAAGAAAATATTCCATCTACGAGCGGGAGGCCTTAGCTGTAGTTTTTGGTATGGAAAAGTTTCGGTCTTATTTAGAACATAGACGCTTTGAACTTATTACAGATAACCAAGCCTTATCATGGCTTCTTAAACATCCTAAACAACTAGGCCGAATTGGTCGCTGGGTATTGAGAATATCTTCATTTGCTTTTGACGTAACTCATGTAAGAGGATCTGAAAATGCTGTAGCGGATTGTTTGTCACGAATCTTCCAAGAACCAAATTCTGAAATTCCATCTGTAAATATTTTAGAATCTGTACCACAATCCTTCATTTCTATTCAAGAACATCAAAAGTCAGACATACATATAAACAATCTTATTAATCGCATCAAAAGAGGAGAAATTATTCCGGGCTACAAAATTAAGAACAATCTACTTCTTTTCAAACCACCTAAATGTAACAAATTCAAAGTTGTAGTCCCAGAAATATTAATTCCTATGATCATCAAATATTTTCATGCCCTACCAATTAGTGGACACCTTGGTATTCTCAAAACCACAAACAGAATTAAGAATGATTTCTATTGGGATGGACTCACTGGAGATGTAAGAAAGCATGTCAGATCTTGTGAACTTTGCCAGCGTGCAAAACCGTACCCCAGCAAAACTGGATTTTTGTCTTCTCACACCCCTACCAGGCCATGGGAGAGAATTTTTATTGACTATGTGGGTCCGTTAACTAGGTCTAAGAATGGGAATACTATGTTACTTGTGTTGGTTGATGGATTTTCAAAATGGGTGGAAGTTTTTCCCATGAGAGAAGCGTCATCTGTGAAAACCGTCGAAATTCTTAAAAACTTAGTATTTTCTAGATTAGGATATCCTTGTGAAATTGTAACTGATAATGGGTCTCAATTTAGGTCAGCTGTTTTCAATAATATGTGTTTTGAAGCTGGTATTAAACATATTTTTCATGCACCCTACTATCCACAAAGTTCTCAAGCAGAGAGATTCAATAGAAACTTGAGGGCAGCACTGACCATTTATGCCGGACATCAACACAATCTATGGGATACGTGTATCCCTGCTCTCGTTTTGGCCTTTAATTCTGCTGTACATGAATCAGTAGATTGTACCCCAGCAAGTTTATTTTTGGGTAGAGAATTACAACACCCATTAATGCTACAATGGTCTCTTAATGATGAACTTCTAGAGAGTCCCCTAACCCTGCCTCTAATGTCAAATGGGCGGCGGCTTTAGAATCTTTACAAAAGGCTCACTCCGCCCTGGCGAAAAGATACGACCAAGGTAGGTCAGAGGTAAAGTATAATGTAGGGGATAGAGTTCTGTTTAGACTGTACAACAAGAGTTCTAAAATAGACCAGATTTCTGCAAAATTATCTTTAATTTATTCTAAACCTTTGATAATTAGTAAATTTGTTACTCCTGTTTCTGTAAGTTTGTCTGATCCTGAAAACAACAGTTTTGTCAGAATAGCACATGTGTCTCAGTTGAGACCTTTTAACTCCTTGTAAATGTAGAAAAAGAAAACCTTTTGATTTTTGTAACCTTATTGGAATTATGTAATTGTTTAATATAATGTGGAGTCCCAAGGACAATTTGGAGAAAACATAAAGTAATGCATACTTTACTAATAGTTGTCTGTTTATTAAAATGTCAACTTGAGTTAAGTGATATATAGGGTGTTGTAAGATTTAAAATATGTTCGGGTTTTTATGGGAAAGTTGCTTGTAAATGTAAATCTTGTTAAATGAATATAATGTTTGTTAATTTTGGGGTGGGATTAATAATAAAAAAATCAGGTCACAGGACAATTTTTGGTGTAAAGAAGTACTTGTTTATTAATATTTAGTAACTTTTACTGTTTGGATGATTGGGTATGAATGTTATTGTTAGTATTAGATTAGATTTTTAAGTGCAAAACTTCCTTAATAAAAAAGGAACTACACGGAAACTTTACCGACTAAATTTAAATTGTTTTATTTGGAACTGTCATTTTCAAAATTTGTCTTGGATATTTATTAAAATCTCTTTATAAATTTTTTATAGTCTCACCAATTTTTTTTTTATTTTTTTTTTATTTTTCAAAATTTATCTAGGAACCTTGTTCCTAAGATCTAGATAATAAGAGGATGAATGTGAGAGTATGAATGTTACCGATTTGTTGTTTGTTTTTGTTTAATTTTTCCAATTTTTTTAAATATAATTAAAAAAAAAAAAAAAAAAACAGATAGTTTCTGCTGTGTTTTTTTTTATGTATCAGGAAAGCCGGTTCCTCTAAACATTCCCAGATCGCCATGCATCTCTCTTCGATCTTCACATAGATGTCTACAATTCATATAATCGCCAACGGTTAGCTTCGGTCACAATCACCCAAGAGGATCCCTTGGTGTGACAAACCTCAAATTCTACAATACACTCTGGGAGGGACGCCTCTCAGGGTGAAACAAGTATTTTTACTGATTTTCATCTTTATGCATGGGCCCATGCAACAATGATCTATACACTAGAAAACACTACACATAAACGGTTTTATTTTGTGTCCCTAAACTTTGATTTTTCATAATGTGTCTGGATTTTTCTGACATTTAATTCTTTTTAGCCTGTGAGTGCTGATTAACAGTTCGTCTTTATTCTGAAACATGAGAGTTTAATATTGTGCCTAAAAAGAGTTAAGAAAGACGAGTAAGAGAGTGCCTTATTAAAAAAGTACTGTTTGCATACTGTGCGAGACTTAACAAACTCGTAAGGTATAAACTTTTTTATCACTGGATAATGTCAGTGGGAATTAGTACAATTTCATGGTGTGAAAAGAACTTAACTTTGCGGAGTGGTGCCCCAGTTTGAGGGGGGGAGTATGTACTGTTGGTTATAGACTGACCTTTAGGTCTATCAACCTTGAAGCTCCAAATAGTGTCATGGAACGAAGTCTATTGGACTAAATTGAAATTAGAAATGAAGTAGCGATCGGGAACGGGAATTTGAGGAACTAAAGCTTTTAATAAACTATTATAAATGAATAATTCAATCTTGGTTATCATTATTAAATAATTACATATCTTTGTACCTTTTTTATATATTTAATTTTTCATTAATATTCACTTTATACTATGTTTGTTTAAAAATGTAAAGTCTTCAACTAAAATACTATTGGTCGATTCTTGTTATCTTAAAAAAAAACTGGTCTCTGATTGGCCATCTCCTTAGATATGAATTTCCTGGTTTGAAAGGAACGCCTTTGTCTCGACCTATTTGGTCTTTGGCTGTAATACTGGTGAGACGTATTTTACTTTCTTCCTTTTTTTTTTAAATATTTTTTTTGAGAATCTTTTCCAAATTAACATGTAGTCGTTTTCCTTTTTTATTTTATTTCTTATTTTTGTATGATGAAGTAAAGTTTCCGTGTAGTTTTATATTTTAATCATGATCTAGTGTTTATTATTAGATAACCTTTGTATTGGAAGGTAACGCCAAATTTATCAACCATGTGGCCGGATTTTTCTTTGATGCTATTATTTTTGATCAATCGACATCCTATATGTCACAATAGTTAAATAAAAATAATACTAAGAATTAAATATTTTAGTTGAAGACTATTTTCTTTATCTTTATAAATATTAATTTTATGTTTGTTTCTATGAGTTTCTGATGGAGACATCTTTTGTGATGGGTGTTTGTAACAAATCGGTAAGGTAGTAAATGTAAAGTGTTTCCTTTATTGTCTTTAAATTAACCTCACTAAATGTTTTCTTTTACAATCCTTTTTAAATTTTGTTTTTCTCTTAATAAATAATAAATTATAAATCCTTTTGATAAATGGATTGTGATTTGAACAACCTCGTGGGAAACCACGTGTTTTGGTACTATCCCCCACCTTTTGTTCTTTTTGATAATTAATAGTTGACTTAGTTCTTTTTCAGTCTTGACTAAGTAGGAAAAAAGGGGTTTAATAAGTGTCTGGTTACCTTCAAGATGAGGCGATCAGTACACCTACCAATAACTTTTCTTGCGATTAATAGCAACATCCGCAATGAGCTTCAGCCAGTTATTTAATTTAATTACTACCCGCCTCGGTGGTGTGGTTAGCTAACGCGCTAGTTTCTTGTTGAACTAGACTGCTGAGGACGGGGAGATCGAGGTTCGAATCTGGCTAGAATGAACTAGGGGTGGTTTTCCACTCTCCTTTCACGCAAATGCGGGTTCATTTATTCTATATTCAATCTTCTCCATTTATAACCCATTAGCGTAATTAGTACGTAAGCGTATAACCCAAACGGGTAGTGAGACGCGGTACTAAATATAAGTAATTATTAAATTATTGTGTTGACATTAGTCTATTTAAAGCAGGGAATTTCAACCGGTGTGCCTCGGCACTTGGTGGTGCTGCGAGATCGGCCAGAAGGTGCCGCAAGATTTTGAGGGGGGGGGGGGGGGGAGGATGTGAATAAAATAAATAAAGAAACAGAAGAAAGTGTTGTGTTTTACTGTTTCTTTGAATTGCACGTGCCACTGCACACGATGTGAGACAATTGTTTCCCTTTTGATGATCACAGATTCATTTTTTGTGGCACCCATTATTAAATTGTGGTGATATCACATTGTGGTTGGATAGTGTGCTAGTTCAATGATTTCCGAGACTATTTTACTCTATAACTATATTTATGTATTTTATTCAGTGTTTTTGTTATTTATAATTTTTCAATTATCACGGTAAGGGAGTAAGTAAAAATGTTTATTTTAATTTTAAATAATCACAGAATTAAAACATTGTTAATTGTTTAATGTGCTACTCTAATATAGTCTTCTTACGATAAAAAAATAAAAAAATGTGGAAAACAAAACGCTTAAAAAAATTCCTACAAGGGTGCCCTGAGGCTAAAAAGGTTGAGAATCCTTGGCTTAAGGAAATCAACAAATTTAAATAAATATTTTGAACCTCGTCTTACTACCCGTTTGGGCTATTCACATTTAATTACACTATTGCAGTATAAAGGAGGAAGCTAGAATTGAGTGGAAATTTACTCGAATTTGCTTAGAGGGAGAGTGGGAAACCATTTTCTAAAATTACCCGCAAAACACTCAGTCAGGTGTCAATCTCAAGCATTTCTGTCACTATGAAACCGGACCAAGTGAACTTGACGTTTATTCCACGTTCTCACCGATACAGGTATCAAGTATGTTATTCTAAAGATAATGAACAGTCACTTTTAACTGGTGTATATTTATATTCACAGAAACTTGCAATAACAATTGCTCAAATTTAATTTATGAATTCATTTGGTGGGTCGAGCAAAGTACCCTATTAATATAAACTATTATGAATTTTTATGTTAATAGCTAACAAAACAATAACGGGGGGGGGGGGGGGGGGGAATGTAAAATGTCCCCAGCTGGATTTAAACCCCTGCCTCCCATATGTTTGTTTAGTTTCTTCAAGCACAACTTGTAGCTCCGACTTGTAGGGTCAAGAGTGAATGTTAACTTTCCCCACCCCACTTTGTGACCGGTGTTTCCTGCCTCACAGAAGATAATAACTTTATGCTTATCTAGTTAGAAGGACTCAAGTACCCAATTTTCTTATCGTGCGGACAGTTTTACATAGCTCTTAGCCTTTGAAAGACTCCCAAGCGAGTTCTTGAGATCCAGAACAGATATAATTATTTCAGTGTTTTGGGAGGGGGAGGGTCACTTAGAGGGGGTCATTTTATCATATTTACTCGTTTGGAGCTCAATTTATAACGTGCACGATGAAATAGAAAACCCGTGAAATTAAATCGGACATGTATATTATTTTTTTAGAATTGCTGGCAATATAAAACCAAATAAATCTTATCAAGAACATATTTTGTTAGCATTTCCCTACATTTTGAAGAAAATAACTAATGGTTCCCGGGGAATTTTGCCCCCATTATCACCCTATTGCTACGCCAGTGCATTTGTTCGTACAGTCAAATTTTAATAGGAAGAGCCCTCTATATTATTTTGAGTGTGAAACATGGTTTCTTACCTTACATGGCAAAAATAAACTTAAGGTTCTCGTAAACAAGGTGTTTAGGTAGATAATTGGTCCAAAAAGGGATGAGGCTACTGGGAATTGAAGGAAGTTACATAACGATGATGCAGTACAAATGGAAGATTCTCTTACCGTGTTCAAGATACTGGCTGTCAAACCTAACAGGAATAAACCACTGTGAAGATCTAGAATGGATCTGAAAGAGATAAGGTGTAATGAGGTGGACTGAATAGAACTAGCTAAAGATGGGGATGAGGAGGACTGGACAGAACTAGTTAAATATACGTATGGGTGGCTTACTTTCGTAAGTGTGGCGATGAACTTTATTAGAGTTCCTAATGCCATAGAGTAATAAGGACCTTGCTTGACAGCTGAATCTATTTCCACGTAGAAATGTGTGATGTAGAGTTTTCAATTTCAGCTCATGAATCTCAATATAGCAATAACAGTTCTTCCAGTTTTATTCTCTCACATAAAGTATCGACTACAGCGCTTGGTGATGGGATGTTTCGCTAATGTCGGGTATATGGTGACTAAATATGTTAATAATCAAAGTATTGTCGAACTGCAGCTGTCACTTTTAATAGATAAAACAACAACACCAATATATTAAAATGCTCTCAATGTTGACAGCAAAAATTATGTCTGCCCCATTTGTCTATTCATAATATAATCAAGTTATAGGACTTCACGGGAGACAAACTCACTGAGATTGGGAGGGTATTAAAGGGCATCAATACATACATTTGTAAGAAAGTTATGAAAAGTTGGGCAGCAATTAATACCACTAACCAAGAGAATCTTATCCCCGCCTCGGTTTGCCCAACCCCTGTCGTAGTTTATGAGCACTGTGCAAGCCGACACAAGCTTTTTACTGAGGCGCCATCATTCGGTGCCTATTCGCCTTTTCCATGGCAGCCTTTTGATTACATCGCCGTCGTAGATTTACGAGAGAACCCGCAGTATCCGCTATCCTTTTATCCACTGGGCCGTCAGACGTTCTACAACCTTCCCACCGCAAAACCAGTTGCCAACGAACGGTTTGTTTTTTAATTTACATCTCGGAGTTTTATTGTTTTATTTTTGGCAAAGTTGTTTTTAGTGGATTCCTTCTTTGTGATGAGGTAAATTCGGAAGTTGTTAACTTTAGAACGTTGCCATTTCTGTTTGAAGGGTAACACATAGGGGGAATATACATTTTTTTATCTTTCGTATCAACTTTGAAAATCCAGCTTTGTTTGTGATTAGTGATTACCTTGTTTTTATTCAACAATCCGCGTCACACGCTTTGTTGATCGAATGATCTAAGGCAGGCATGTTAAACTTTGGGCCCGCGGAAATTTTGATGAACCATCACATAATTCTTGTTGTGTATGAATACAACATTTGAGATTACGACACCTGGAAATCGGTCATTATTTGGGGAAATCTAGCGAGTGAGATCGGTCTACCAAATTTTACTCACTACTCACCAAAGACCGATCCCTCAAAATGGTTAAATTTGCGCACCAAATATGTGCAATATTTGTCAGTACACAAGTGTTTTTCCGCTCATGAAAAGGGACAAACACCCGAAAGATCACATTTACCGATATGGATTTGTCATCTATTTTTACCGTGACTTCATCAAGAGACCTAAGGCACTCACATCTTTGACGCAAATATAAAGTTTAAAATTTCTGGTATATATATATATAAAAGAAAGTCTTAGTATTTTATGTAAACTTAATTTAATTTTTGTTATAAGGAATATGAAATTGAGATTTTTTCTCTTAAGATGGTGACAATATTGAACTTTGTGAAACATGGCCCCCTCATTATTCTCAACGTACACTGTTGGCCTTGCGACATGCTTGCTCTAAGGCGTCACTTTTGGAATGGACTGGGACTTCTGATAACGCGGAGATGAGGGTTTGAATATCGGTCGGGTGTACCCAGGTGGTTTTCCTGAAAGTCTTTTCACTTTGCTAATGCGGATACACTTCAACTAAAGTCAACGCTCCTAATCCCTAACATATTAGCTTATATGTACATCTGCGTACAACCTGAACGGGTAGTGAAACGCTGCGCTAAAAAAAACACCTTAGAACACCCCGCATATTGGCCTCATACCGTGGTCTAGATCATCTCCACGTTGCTTATCTACCTTTGAGAGGTATTGTTGGTTCGATTCCCTGGCTATTGTCTTATGACTCGTGACCAGAGCAGTTAAGCTAGAGGAGGGCAAAAACACCCAGCTGTTTATTTCAGTTGTTGGCAACACTGACATTAATTTGGTAGTCCAGGGTCATAACTAGTTAGTAACCGGATTCTCTCGGTTTGAAATTGTGTCTATTTTAAAGGGATTTACAGGTAAAAACTACTTTTAGATAATTTTATTTTTCTGAATTCACAATTCCCCAACTCATCTCCCGGCTCGCGCGCGAGGTTTGGTAGTAACAGGGAAAAGAAAACACTTTGCGATATGACAGAAATGTGTGACGTGAATGAATACTGGACATTCTCCGCGGTGACGATGGGGACAGAACGACAAAATTTCTTGTTAATAACTATAGTATTTCACTATTACGACATAAAACATATTTGTGCATAGTGCTTATGTGAGAAGCCATTATAAAATGGTCAAAAACGGATTTTCTATGCAGTTTTTATCCAAATATGATTTAACAATGTTCAGTATTAGGAAATTCTCTTTACTATTTATATTTGTTATGGTGACCTGGTGGTCTAGGGGTAAGGTGTCAGACTTCTGTACTGGGGGTCCGGGGTTCAATCCTAGGTCCCAGCACAGATTTATCTGATTTCCAAACTCTTCCTTCACCTCTGATAAGACATCTTGTGAATTTGGGGAATGCCAGGCCTCCACCGTGGTTCGGATTCCACGTTAAACTGTAGGTCCTTCATTTCATCTCACAATCACCCTACTATTACACATTAGCGTAAGTGCGTATAACCCGAACGGGTAGTAAAGACGCGGTGCTAATAATAATAATAATAATAATAATAATAATAATAATAATAATAATAATAATAATAATAATTTATATTTGTTAATGTTTAACCAGTAATGTGACACGTGCAATAGTGTTGGTGTCAAGTTACGATTTCTAGCCGTCTGTATCACAGAGTTGATGGGCATGTGATGCACGCTTTTAAGGCTGTGAGCTTTTGTGATTGAATTGAATTGAATTACTGTTATATCATCACAATGTAATGCTCGCCCAGTGGACTATCTCGCAGGAGCAGTCATCAAGTAATGTAGCTGACATCTAATTAATATTTTTTTTAAATAAATCATAGTGTGTGCTAGTATGCACCGAATTTAAAGGTGCGCTTTGTCCTTCTCCGAATGGTTTTCTGACATTCATAAGCTTATTTAAAAATGTAAATCAATTATCAATCATTCTTATATTCTTTATTTGAGTGTAAACCCATAAACCTCAACTTGGGAATGGGGCCCCACGAGCAATGTTCATCCTACGAAGGCGCAGTAGCGTTCATTTGTGACTTATGTTATCGAGCATAACTGTCTTTGTGTATTCTGGCATTATAAGTGTCCCCGTGATTGAAATTTTCGTTTAATTCAGAGTATCTACTCGCCTGGAAAACCTGGAATTATTGGGGAATTTCTTTTAGCATGGTAGATCAGGAAATTTTTCTTTTACACAAGGATTTTTTTTATTCCCTACGCACCATACTTGCGTTTCTTTGCCATTCTATAAATTAACAAAAACTTACAGTAACCAAATTATTACGCTCAAACTATCTCATGTATTATGAAAATTACTATATCTACTTCATTAATTTCGTGTAAGAATTTAAGTAGGGTTATATTTTCAGCCCATAATAAGATAAAACTGGCTTATGTAAAAATATTATAGGACCATTTGAATAAATTATATAAATTAATAACTACAACTATAGTAATATATTAGGCCTACTGTTAGTATTAATTTACATCCATTCTATGCCTTATTCGTATGATACATGAAAAATCAAATGAACAAATAATATAAGTATTAAATTAAATATACTTTTTATTTAATCAATTACTTATTTTAGAGAGAAAAAAGGTTCTTATATCGAACCAGTCCATTATAAGGGACACCAGCCGTTTCAACATAGG
This sequence comes from Timema cristinae, assembly GCA_039000515.1. Taxonomy (NCBI): domain Eukaryota; kingdom Metazoa; phylum Arthropoda; class Insecta; order Phasmatodea; family Timematidae; genus Timema; species Timema cristinae. Next base: position 15,958,229 of record JBCFYV010011164.1, on the reverse strand, counting down.
AGAAACGATCATTTTGGCTTATTCTGTTTCTAAAAGGCGGGACAAAGCATAATGGAATCAGAGTCTGCACTCATATGTATTACACAGAAGTACTCTGAAAGTTAATATAGACTAAAGCAAGTATCTACTTATATGTCACCTGACAGAAGTTAGCAATAAGTGTTCAAAGTTAGATTAAAGGAGCACCAAACACTTTTATTTGATCTGAACACAAACTACGCCTGCCTTTACAGAACAAAGACTAGCAAGAACCCGTGTCACTGATGACAGAATTTTCCGAAAGATAGCATCACCCAACAACCAGATCACCTGAAATTAAGTGTTTCAATTTAAGATACTTTTCCTCTACTTAGGTAGTTTTCGTGAATGTTTATTCGCTCGCAACCTACGCAAATGCGAGTACATTTCCTCTTAGCACTAGTTACTTCACCCTACTACCATTCTTGTAGTTATTAAATTTTTATAGCGCGGACGGGTAATGACGCTCGGGGAAAAAAATTGAAGTCTAACCGATATTCCTCTTGGGCGGGTAATTCACCATTGTCTGGTGTGAGGAGGGAGAGAAGGGGCAGACAGACAGACAAGTGTGAAGACCTTGTCCCAGATACGACCTCAGACCGGTGAGAGGTTGGCTGGTATTTATAACCGGCCGCTACGAGCCTTCGCGAAGTAGCGAGGAAAACTACACGACCGAGCAAAGCTTGCAGCGTGGTTATTACACTACACACGACAGAACTAGATGTACGCGTCGTTATAGACTACTACAGACAGAGCAAGGTGTACAGCGTGGTTATTAGACTACTACACGACAGATCAAGGTGTACAACGTGGTTATTAGACTACTACACGACAGAGCAAGGTGTACAGCGTGGTTATTAGACTATACACGACAGAACTAGATGTACAGCGTGGTTATTACACTACTACACACGACAGAACTAATGTACTGCGTCGTTATTAGACTAACACATGACAGAGCAAGGTGTACAACGTGGTTATTATAACTACTACACGGACAGAGCAAGGTGTACAACGTGGTTATTAGACTACTACAGACAGACAGGATCAACGGGTTAGTACAACCTGGTGTTATTAAGACTACTACACGACATAACAAGGTGTACAGCGTGGTTATTAGGCTACTACACGACATAACTAGATGTACAGCGTGGTTATTAGACTACTACACGACAGATCAAGGTGTACAACGTGGTTATTAGACTACTACACGACAGATCAAGGTGTACAACGTGGTTATTAGACTACTACACGACAGAACTAGATGTACTGCGTCGTTATTAGACTACTACATGACAGAGCAAGGTGTACAACGTGGTTATTAGACTACTACACGACAGATCAAGGTGTACAACGTGGTTATTAGACTACTACACGACATAACAAGGTGTACAGCGTGGTTATTAGACTACTACACGAAAGAACTAGATGTACAGCGTGGTTATTACACTACCACACGACAGAACTAGATGTACTGCGTCGTTATTAGACTACTACACGACAGAGCAAGGTGTACAGCGTGGTTATTAGACTACTACACGACAGATCAAGGTGTACAACGTGGTTATTAGAACTACTACACGACAGAGCAAGGTGTACAGCGTGGTTATTAGACTATACACGACAGAACTAGATGTACAGCGTGGTTATTACACTACCACACGACAGAACTAGATGTACAGCGTGGTTATTAGACTACTACACGACATAACAAGGTGTACAGCGTGGTTATTAGACTATACACGACAGAACTAGATGTACAGCGTGGTTATTACACTACCACACGACAGAACTAGATGTACAGCGTGGTTATTACACTACCACACGACAGAACTAGATGTACTGCGTCGTTATTAGACTACTACACGACAGAGCAAGGTGTACAGCGTGGTTATTAGACTACTACACGACAGAACTAGATGTACAGCGTGGTTATTACACTACCACACGACAGAACTAGATGTACAGCGTGGTTATTACACTACCACACGACAGAACTAGATGTACTGCGTCGTTATTACACTACTACACGACAGAACAAGGTGTACAGCGTGGTTATTAGACTATACACGACAGAACTAGATGTACAGCGTGGTTATTACACTACTACACGACACAACAAGGTGTACAGCGTGGTTATTAGACTACTACACGACAGAACTAGATGTACAGCGTGGTTATTACACTACCACACGACAGAACTAGATGTACAGCGTGGTTATTAGACTACTACACGACATAACAAGGTGTACAGCGTGGTTATTAGACTATACACGACAGAACTAGATGTACAGCGTGGTTATTAGACTACTACACGACAGAACTAGATGTACAGCGTGGTTATTAGACTACTACACGACAGAGCAAGGTGTACAGCGGGGTTATTACACTACCACACGACAGAACTAGATGTACAGCGTGGTTATTAGACTACTACACGACATAACAAGGTGTACAGCGTGGTTATTAGACTACTACACGACAGAACTAGATGTACAGCGTGGTTATTAGACTACTACACGACAGAACAAGGTGTACAGCGGGGTTATTACACTACCACACGACAGAACTAGATGTACAGCGTGGTTATTAGACTACTACACGACATAACAAGGTGTACAGCGGGGTTATTACACTACCACACGACAGAACTAGATGTACAGCGTGGTTATTAGACTACTACACGACATAACAAGGTGTACAGCGTGGTTATTAGACTACTACACGACAGAACTAGATGTACAGCGTGGTTATTAGACTACTACACGACAGATTATTAGACTACTACACGACAGAACAAGGTGTACAAGCGTGGTTATTAGACTACTACACGACAGAACTAGATGTACAGCGTGGTTATTAGACTACTACACGACAGAGCAAGGTGTACAGCGTGGTTATTAGACTACTACACGAACAACAAGGTGTACAGCGTGGTTATTAGACTACTACACGACAGAGCAAGGTGTACAGCGTGGTTATTAGACTACTACACGACAAACAAGGTGTACAGCGTGGTTATTAGACTACTACACGACACAACAAGGTGTACAGCGTGGTTATTAGACTACTACACGACAGAACAAGGTGTACAGCGTGGTTATTAGACTACTACACGACAGAACTAGATGTACAGCGTGGTTATTAACTACTACACGACAGAACAGGTGTACACGTGTTATTAAGACTACTACACGACAGACAGATGTACAGCGTGGTTATTACACTACTACACACAGACAGTGTACAAGCGTGGTTTTAGACTACTACACGACAGAACTAGATGTACAGCGTGGTTATTAGACTACACACGACAGACATAGATGTACAGCGTGTTATTACACTACACACGACATAACTAGATGTACGCGTGTTATTAGACTACTACACGACAGAGCAAGGTGTACAGCGTGGTTATTAGACTACTACACGACAGAACTAGATGTACAGCGTGGTTATTAACTACACACGACAGAACAATGTACGCGTGTTATTAGACTACTACACGAAGAGCAGGTGTACAGCGTGGTTATTAGACTACTACACGACAAGCAAGGTGTACAGCGTGGTTATTAACACTACACACAGACAAGTGTACACGTGGTTATTAGACTACACACGACAGAACTAGATGTACAGCGTGGTTATTACACTACACACGACAGAACTAGATGTACGCGTGTTATTAGACTACTACACGACAGAGCAGGTGTACAGGTGGTTTATTACACTACTACACGACAGAGCAAGGTGTACAGCGTGGTTATTAGACTACTACACACAGAACAATGTACAGCGTGGTATTAGACTACACACGACAGAATAGATGTACAGCGTTTATACACTACACACGACATAACTAGATGTACAGCGTGTTATTAGACTACTACACGACAGAACAGTGTCGTGAAAACAAATGAGGTGGTTATTACATACACACGACAAACAGAGTACAGCGTGGTTATTAGACTACTACACGACAAGTGTACAGCGTGGTTATTAGACTACTACACACAGACAAGTGTACAGCGTGTTTTAACTACACACGACAGAACTAGATGTACAGCGTGGTTATTAGACTACACACGACAGAACAGTGTACAGCGTGGTTATTAGACATACACAGACAGAACAGATGTACTGCGTGTTATTAGACTACTACACGACAAGCAAGGTGTACACGTGGTTATTAGACTACTACACGACAGACAAGTGTACAGCGTGGTTATTAGACTACTACACGACAGAACAGTGTACAGCGTGGTTATTAGACTACTACACGACAGAACAGTGTACACGTGGTTATTAACACTACACGACAAACAGAGTACGCGTGGTTATTAGACTACTACACGACAGACAAGGTGTACAGCGTGTTATTAGACTACTACACGACAGAATAGATGTACAGCGTGGTTATTAACTACTACACGACAGAACTAGTGTACAGCGTGTTATTAGACTACTACACGACAGACAAGGTGTACAGCGTGTTTAACTATACACAAAGGGAACGTGGTTATTAGACTACTACACGACAAGAAAGTGTACAGCGTGGTTATTAGACTACACACGACAGAACTAGATGTACAGCGTGGTTATTAGACTACTACACGACATAACTAGATGTACGCGTCGTTATTAGACTACTACACGACAGACAAGGTGTACAGCGTGGTTATTAGACTACTACACGACAGACAGGTGTACAGCGTGGTTATTAGACTACTACACGACAGACAAGTACAGCGTGGTTATTAGACTACTACACGACAGAAGATGTACAGCGTGGTTATTAGACTACTACACGACAGAGCAAGGTGTACAGCGTGGTTATTAGACTACTACACGACAGAATAGATGTACAGCGTGGTTATTAGACTACTACACGACAGAACAATGTACAGCGTGGTTATTAGACTACTACACGACAGACAGGTACAGCGTGTATTAGATACTACACGACAGAGCAGGTGTACAGCGTGGTTATTAGACTACTACACGACAGACAAGGTGTACAGCGTGGTTATTAGACTACTACACGACAGACAGTGTACAGCGTGGTTATTAGACTACTACAACACAGAAAGTGTACAGCGTGGTTATTAACTACACACGACAAACTAGATGTACAGCGTGGTTATTAGACTACTACACGACAGACAAGTGTACAGCGTGGTTATTAGACTACTACACGACAGAACAGTGTACAGCGTGGTTATAACTACTACACGACAGAGCAAGGTGTACAGCGTGGTTATTAGACTACTACACGACAGAACAGGTGTACAGCGTGGTTATTAGACTACTACACGACAGACAAGGTGTACAGCGTGGTTATTAACTACTACACGACAAACAATGTACAGCGTGTTATTAGACTACTACACGACAGAACAAGTGTACAGCGTGGTTATTAGACTACTACACGACACAACAAGGTGTACAGCGTGGTTATTAGACTACTACACGACAGATCAAGGTGTACAACGTGGTTATTAGACTACTACACGACACAACAAGGTGTACAGCGTGGTTATTAGACTACTACACGACAGAACAAGGTGTACAGCGTGGTTATTAGACTACTACACGACAGAGCAAGGTGTACAGCGTGGTTATTAGACTACTACACGACACAACAAGGTGTACAGCGTGGTTATTAGACTACTACACGACAGAACTAGATGTACAGCGTGGTTTATTACACTACTACACGACACAACAAGGTGTACAGCGTGGTTATTAGACTACTACACGACAGAACTAGATGTACAGCGTGGTTATTAGACTACTACACGACAGAACAAGGTGTACAACGTGGTTATTAGACTACTACACGACAGAACTAGATGTACAGCGTGGTTATTACACTACTACACGACAGAACAAGGTGTACAACGTGGTTATTAGACTACTACACGACAGAACAAGGTGTACAGCGTGGTTATTAGACTACTACACGACAGAACTAGATGTACAGCGTGGTTATTAGACTACTACACGACAGAACTAGATGTACAGCGTGGTTATTACACTACTACACGACAGAACAAGGTGTACAGCGTGGTTATTAGACTACTACACGACAGAACTAGATGTACAGCGTGGTTATTAGACTACTACACGACAGAACAAGGTGTACAACGTGGTTATTAGACTACTACACGACAGAACTAGATGTACAGCGTGGTTATTACACTACTACACGACAGAACAAGGTGTACAGCGTGGTTATTAGACTACTACACGACAGATCAAGGTGTACAACGTGGTTATTAGACTACTACACGACACAACAAGGTGTACAGCGTGGTTATTAGACTACTACACGACAGAACAAGGTGTACAGCGTGGTTATTAGACTACTACACGACAGAGCAAGGTGTACAGCGTGGTTATTAGACTACTACACGACACAACAAGGTGTACAGCGTGGTTATTAGACTACTACACGACAGAACAAGATGTACAACGTGGTTATTAGACTACTACACGACACAACAAGGTGTACAGCGTGGTTATTAGACTACTACACGACAGAACAAGGTGTACAGCGTGGTTATTAGATTACTACTACACGACCGAGAAAAGTGTCCTAACCTGTATCATACTGACCATAGGTAATTTTATAATAATTATACCCAAACTGATGCGATTTTAAATGGTAAACTTTTCAAAAAAACGCTAATTTTGTTTAAACAACCTGTTTGTCTGTACATTATACTGCAACTACTGCTTATCTGCTTATATTACTGTTCATTCTACTGTAGCTACTATTTGCCTGCCTGTAGCACTGTATATTCTACTGTAGCTACTGTTTCCCTGCTTGTCTGTCACCTTTATGTCTGTAGATCCTCTTGTAGACCCCAGCAGGGACCGCTCTTCCATCACTCTCTCGCGGCATTTTTTTATTTTGTTGTTTGCTGGTGGGTTTGTCGGTTCTTTTCTTTGGGAACTGGTTCTCTTCCGCTCGCCGACTGTCGTTGGAGCCGACAGCGGAGCGGTGTTGCCAGATCTAGCCAACCTTCCTACCGGGGCTGGATCACCTGCTCGCTGACAATACAAACACCTTCACTTGGTTACTAATCTACACTTTGTATACAGCAGGCGACATAATTAGAGCCTGAAGATAGAGATCAATTATCTAGGTACAGTGCCACTGGACTGTATCCACCTGCAGATAGTAGATCATTATCTAGGTACAGTGCCACTGGACTGTATCCACCTGCAGATAGAGATCATTATCTAGGCACAGTGCCACTGGACTGTATCCACCTGAGATAGAGATCATTATCTAGGTACAGTGCCACTGGACTGTATCCACCTGAAGATAAGATCATTATCTAGGTACAGTGCCACTGGACTGTATCCACCTGAAGATATAGCTCATTATCTAGGCACAGTGCCACTGGACTGTATTCCACCTGCAGGTAGAGATCATTATCTAGGTACAGTGCCACTGGACTGTATCCACCTGCAGATATAGTCATTTCCTAGGTACAGTGCCACTAGACTGTATCCACCTGAAGATATAGATCATTATCTAGGCACAGTGCCACTGGACTGTATCACCTGCAGATATAGATCATTATCTAGGACAGTGCCACTGGACTGTATCCACCTGCAGATATAGATCATTATCTAGGTACAGTGCCACTGGACTGTATCCACCTGCAGATATAGATCATTATCTAGGTACAGTGCCACTAGACTGTATCCACCTGAAGATATAGATCATTATCTAGGCACAGTGCCACTGGACTGTATCCACCTGCAGATAGAGATCATTATCTAGGTACAGTGCCACTGGACTGTATCCACCTGCAGATAGAGATCATTATCTAGGCACAGTGCCACTGGACTGTATCCACCTGAAGATATAGATCATTATCTAGGTACAGTGCCACTGGACTGTATCCACCTGAAGATTAGCTCATTATCTAGGAACAGTGCCACTGGACTGTATCCACCTGCAGATAGAGATCATTATCTAGGCACAGTGCCACTGGACTGTATCCACCTGCAGATAGAGATCA